>VYZS01000119.1:0-53493 GCA_013400695.1 Neodrepanis coruscans | reverse complement strand
TTTCTTTGCCAGATCTTCTGGAGAGTATTTAAAAGAAGGAAAGTCGCCCCAAGAGTTTGGGATTGATCCCTGCCAGTTGTGGAGCTTGGAGAGTCCCTGAGGATGTGCTTCCCGCAGGGACAGGGATGTTGTGTGTGTCTCTCTCACTGAAGCTGTAATTTATTCTTAATTATTTACATTCCAAAATAACAGATTTAAGGTGTTGTGTTGCCCAGCACAGTATCTTGGACCATTTCAGGTATTTTTTAGTACTTTACAGTGTAAAGTGTGGCCTGTGGAAGATGTAGAAGAGGAGATGCCCATTTTCATTTTGCCATCTTATTCCAAGGGCACTTGGAGAGAGATTGACAAAAGGAAGAGTCTGATTTTAAGGGCTGCAAATCAACCTGTAGGATGGGATTTGCATCACTGTCAATGGAAGGCAAGTGTGTTTATAATAACTCAAATCCCACGTGCTCATAATTGGCAAAATGAGAGGCTCTGTGCACGATTTCCCTGTAGAGAAGGAAGATAATGATTCCAAAACCTTGTTTGTTGGGGCTTTTTAATATACTTTTATTAAAAAGGAAAAGGAAATGTGCTTTTTGCAGCGGTCTAAACTCTCACTCATGTGGGAGCTTCAGATAAAATCCTGGCTTCCTTTGCAGGATTTGTGCATCATCCCAAACCATCCGGCTGCCCTGGGTGCCACAGGGGCTGCTTGGGGACCATGGCTTTCTGTCAGGATGTATTTGGATGGATTCTTGATTTA
Organism: Neodrepanis coruscans; assembly: GCA_013400695.1. NCBI lineage: Eukaryota > Metazoa > Chordata > Aves > Passeriformes > Philepittidae > Neodrepanis > Neodrepanis coruscans. The sequence continues at coordinate 52,742 of VYZS01000119.1, read as the reverse complement.
TCTCTCAAAAATTAACTTGGTGTTGCTGGAAAGGCTTTATTATTTAGCCAGGAATGCATGTTCTGAGTGTCATTTGCTCCTGACTCACGTGATCCTGCCATGAGTTTCCAAATCTAATCTGAGAGAGCATCATTTCCTCAGTGTTCAGCAGAGGAAACCCAGTGTTCTCTAGAAAGTAGGCACTCCATAATTACTGTGTTTTTGTGATGTACCTCAGCTTCAGTTTTAATTTTCTAGACCTTTATAAGCTGCTGTTGGAAACACTGAAGGAAATCACATCATCCTGCTGCCAAAACCTTGGTTACAGGGTTTGAATGAAACTCTGCAGTTTCACAAAGGTGATGAAATAATGCATTTCTCGGATCTTCCAAGTTTCTTCTGCAACAGTCAACTTGAGTGGGGTTTGATTCAGCAGGAACCACGAATATTTCAATTTGCTCTCCCCAAATGGTCGTTTTTTTTGTAATAAAAAGCGAATTCTAATGACCAGGGAAAGCTCCTTTGAAACAAAGGAAGCCGTCTGTTGGTTTTATTGTGATTGACAAGCGTGCCAGGGATAAAGTGTTGGCTGCCACTGGAACATGCCTCATCAGAGCAGTCCCCAGTGTCCCCAAAGTCAGCTGCAAACAGCAAATCACACACAGCATCAGGGGCTTGGAACGGCCTGAGCGACAGGAAACAAACTGCTTTTTGTTTTTCATTCGGTTTGTTTGTAGGTACAGAAAGGAATCTGGTGAGTGTTTACATCTTCCCATGACATTTTGCACTAATACTGTTGCAAACAGATTACAGAGTAGAATATTAAATAAATACCACAAAAGGAACTGGTGGTTTTTCAGTGTGCCCCGGTGCTGAGTGACAGTAATCCTCCCTGACAAAGGAGGGTTATTGCCATTAGTTAATCCTGTTATGGAGTTCCCTCAGCAGCCTGTAACACACGTTGATAAAGACTGGGAAAATCTGAAATGTCAAACTGAGAGGCCACTGATCCAGCTGGGCCATGAGGCTGCAGCAGGAGCAGCCCTGAGGGTTTAACTCCTGGGCTGAGCTCAGGTGATGCTTTGGGGCTGAAAGGGATGATTCAATCACCTTCTCTCTGTGCTCAGTGAGTGTCACAGGTGGGTGACAGGCAGGGGTTACACCTGCTCAGCTCCTTTGGGATGTGCCAAGCCCTGGAGTGACACCTGCAGTGTGCTAGGTGTTACAGAAATGATTTTGGAAGACTTTGCCCATCATTGTAGTGCAGTCCTGGCAATAATATTAATGTATAAAATCATTAATGTATAAGATCATTGTAAAGCAATCAGGTGATGGTTTTAAACCCCCCCAAACTAAAGCATCCCTGTGGAGTTAAATAGTCAGTGTTGGGGCTGTGGTGAAAAAGATCATGAATCTTGAGTTAATTTAGAATGATGGGAGTTCTTGTGTGTTTGGGTAGAAAGTTTGTTTGGGAGGCAGAGCCTTGTCTTTCACCAGCAGTGGAGTCAGAGGAATCAGTGCATTAATTGTCTTTGTTACCGTGATGGAGATGAGGCAGTTGCTCTCTGTGCTGCCTCACAACACCCTCTGCTGAAGTCAGTGCAGACCCTGTGTGCCTGTTACACACACACAGACGTGTTCATTCCAGCCTGGGGCTGCTCCTACACCCCCCTGCAGCCTCCACTCCATCAGCATGGGGGTGATGTGTGTGATTTCCTGTCTCAGAGCACACAGCTCTGAGTTTGTTCATGTTGTTGCAGATCTGGAGGAAACTTCAGCAGAACAGCTCCTGAGTCTGTTGTCATGGCAAGAGACACTAATTTCTCTTTATCTGTCAGGGTAGTTCTGGGTCTTTCCATAAGGAAATGGATTGGGGAGGTTGCAGGGTAGTTAAAAAACCCTGAATCAGTTCTGCTTTGATAGCTGATGTTTTTCCAACTAATTTTCATTAGTGAAAAGTTTGACTCCAGCAATTTTCAGAGAAAATAATGGAAGTGTTTGTACCTATAAAGTTACATAACTTAGCCTCTAACACAGTGAGCACTCATTGCTCTGTGATCTGAACATCCAAAATACATCTAGTTCTGGCAGATATGAATGCATGTGAGTTATTCTCAGGGTATTTGAAAATATTCTGAATATTCCTTTCCTCTTTGGACCCCAAGTGCTGGACCATTGCTGTATTTTTGGGGCATCCCACTGGGGTGGTTTCCCTGGGTTGGTGTGTGGTGAAGGAGAGGCAGTTGTGTTTTAGGTGTCTGATCTATCACTTCCCAAGCTGATTGTTTGCAGAATATAGGAATTCCCTTAATTACTCTGCTTTTTCTTTAAATAAGCCTCCCCTGAAAGCCTGTAGCTCACAGAGCTGCTGCTCAGAGAATGGCTCCCATTTATTTCTAGTCATAGCAATTGAAATCCAATATTTATTCATTTACCACTCAGTAATATATTTGACAGATGTGTTGAATAACTCAGTAAATTGCTGCCTTTAAACTCCCAGCCTTTTTGATTTGAATTCCCAGTATCTGGGAACACTGCTGGTGAGATAGTATTACAATACCTACAAATTAACATGGTTGGATCCACTTACTGCTGGGATTTGGCTGCAGGTTGGATTTGGTTTGTTTTGGTTTGATTTTTTTTTAAGTCACTGATCCAAATTCCCCCTGAATAAGTGTTTGCTGAGAGCAGAGTCAGTAGGAATCAGGTCCATGGTGTTCCCTGTGGGAAGAGCAGTTCTGGGGGTTGGGAATATGCCAGAGGTTTTAGCTGGGATTGATGTGAGCAGGACACTGAGAATGGATATGGTGTATCTTTCTCCTTTCTTATCAAAAAGTAATTAATTAACACCAAAATCAAGGTGCTCTTCCCCTAAAGGCAGCAGAGATGAGCTCAGGGGCTTTGTATCCAACACCACCAGGACCTGTGCAGCCAGAAATCCAGTTGTGTCCCAGTGCTGGGAGCTGGTGGGGTGTGGTTTGTGAGGGATTAGTGGGCTGGAGGGTGGAGGTGTTGCGTTGTGAGGGGGAGAATCCACTTTTTATTGTAGGACAGATGTTGAAGGCACCTGTATAAAGGTCTCAGGGCCACAGAGTGAGATAATCCTGCTGTAAGGGCACTCCTTGGTGTCCAGATGTGGTTTGTGTTTTTATGTTACTGATACAGGAATTGTGAAGGGGAGGAAAATGGGAAGAAAACCTTCAAGGTAAGTGTGTAATGTGTATGGAAATCACTGTCACACAGCAGTGGGGGATTGATTTGCCAGGTGCTATCCCACTGCACCAACATCTGCAGCCTCCTGGTCACAGACACCCTGTAGAGAATCCAGTGTATTTCTATAATTGTTTCTTGTGGAGACACTTCCACTGCTGAAATAATACTTGGGTTTTCTTCAGTTACTTGCTCAGGTAATTTATCCACTGTTTGGCCTTTTCTGGGGTGAAGGAACCACATGAAGGGAGACCCTTGTTGGCCACCCTCAAAAATTAAAATTTATCAGCCAGTAGAGTCTGCAAATCTAAATACATCTTAATGAGTGTGCTCTGGCCACATTCACCTGAAGTAGGGCTTTGAATCAAAGTGTGTTTCTTGTCTGCACTCCTTATTTTGAGAGTTCGGGAATTCGGGAGTATCAGTTTCCCTTCCCAAAGACGTTAATCCGAGGTGGAGTTGAGTTTGGTTTGGTTTTTAATCCGGGGGTTAAGCACATTTCTGGTTCCTGCCAAGCCTCGGGAGGCACAGGCTGAGCTTCCCTTTCCCTCCAGGTGCTCTGTTCTCACAGTGTTTCGTAGGAGCACAAAGATGCAAATCAGCGGGTGCTGATGAAAGAGTGCATTTTATTTTCTCACTTCATCTCCTGCCAGAAAAGCTTAATGGTATTTTAGAGCTGATATTACACCTCAGAAAAGGGGTAATGCATCTTTAAAAGCTAAACTACATCTTCTTTACTTTTATCAAATTCTCTATAAATCTTTCATGACAGTTTATTTAACAAAGTGTCATTGAAACTGTATAGATGATTGATGTGACCCGTGTAAGATCAACATGAAATGTTTGTAAATGTCAGCAAAATGTGACCATCGAGAAGCCAGTGAGGATGGTGTTGCTGTGAGAGTGAAAAACAAACAGAAAATGTTTATCTGAGACTTTACTTTCTGGAATGAAATTACAAATTCATAGAAGTTGTATGATGTGATTTTTCTTGGACATGGTGGCACCGAAGTGAGGAGGAGGAGGAGGAGGAGCAGAGTTTGTTTTGACACACTGTGCTTTTATCATTTGGTTCTTTTACAGAGTTTCTCACCTATGACAAGAAAATTCTAGTTTCTCAGAAGAATATTAATTTGGCTAAAAAAATAATAGAAAATTGACCAGAATCTGAAGAAAGTTGCTTTATTCAAGCAGCTCCTTCATCAGAGGGGCTGGAAATTGGTTGAGGTTCCCTTAATGTGCCACTTCCATAAGGATGCTGGTCTTTGGAAAACAAATCTGCTGCTCCTTGTGCATCATCACCAGAAGTTTCTTCAAGGTTTTCACCTTGTAATTCCATACCAATGCCACACTTCTGGCTTCAGTACAGTTATTTAAAAAGAAAACATGGAAAGATTCTACAGGAATCCTTCTGATAAACTGTTTTTTGGGATCACCTTTTTGATGTCCTTCATTCCTGCCTTATTGTTGGCCTGGACCAAGTTAAAGAGTGACTTCTGGGGCTCTTCAGAGTCCTTTGAGTGCCCTGGGGCCTTTCAGGGCAGTTCATGGGGTTCACCACCTTTCAGAGGCTCGTTTTTCATCTTGAGAAGAATTGCAACACACCCCATGATAGACCCTGTAATTTATTGTTCTCTGTGGTTCTGGGGGTGCTCAGACACAGACAATGTCCTGGGTCCACACTGTTTGCACCAAGAACTTTATGGTTTGTTATTTGCAGCAGCTCTGTGTGTTCAGGTGTCATCAGCCACCACATTTTAAGGGGGGGGGACAAAATAAATCAGCAATTAATGATAGGGGTGTGTGTGATCCCAGGTTTGCTTCACATCCCAGTTCAGTTCAAACCACCTCAGTGACTTTTTGGGGCCCACAAAGGGTCACTCATAACCACCCAAAGCAGCTGCAACCAGAACTCCAGAGGAAGTTCATGAGAGCTGCAGATAAAAACGATTTTGGTCCTCAGCCAAACGGAGCCTGAGCACAAACCCCATGGGTTTTATGGTATTGCAGAGCTCCCCTGCTTGGCAGGACCTTCCCACTGTGCCCAGAGAGGTGCAGCAGCTCAAAACACCCTGAGAAAGGACCCGAAGGGGGAAATAAATCCCTCCTGGTATCAACCGGGACAAAAGCCTTTGCAAATTACTCTAATGAGGTGATAAGATACTGCGGTGATAAAAATCTTGTAAATCAGCCGTGTTTGTATTGCTTTTAAATTAAACTAAGACAACATCAAAGGAAGATGATTGAAGAATTTAATATCTGGAGTGGGAGACACAAAATGAAAGTGAAGGAGAAGCAGCAACAATCAGATCGTGTGTGGTGATGCATTGCCAGATGTGACGGGATGAGCTGAGCACAGCACACAGGTTGGAGCCACATCATCCCCTTCCCTGGACCTCATTCTGCCACTCCTGGCCCCTCTTTTTTTTTTTGTAATTCCCTTGGAGACACTTTGTTTTCAAAGCAGATACGAGTTTATATATGATGCATGTAGTTAAAATGAATTTATTGGAGGTGCCTTATTAACTATTTACAGTGCAGCAGCACCTCAATTGTGTGACATTGGCTGGGAAATGGAGGCTCGTTGGCATTTCCATGGGAATACAAGGCTTTGGGCTGTTATGAACAACACCACTGACAAGAGGGGCTCAGGAACAGCCTCACTGCAGTCCCAGGAAGCCCTTGGATCTCCCTGATATCTGCAATAACTACAGAGCCCTTATTTGAGAGGTGTTGCTTCAGATGCACTTCAGTGATTTAAAGGTGTTTCAGTGTTTTTGGGAGAAGCATTTGGAGTTTCTGGGCCAGAATTTAGTTCTGTGTGAAGGGGGAGTGTGTGTCTGCATCACCTTTGATGTGAATGGCAGGTTGCTGAAGTTGAGGTGGGCAGGTCTGTGACAGGTTAAATGGGACGTGAACTCTGAGAAAAGCAGTGGATCTGAGTCACTTGTAAACTCTCAGCATTCCAAACTAACCCACAGCTGGGACTTTACTTTTTAGCCATAATTAAATAATAATCCAGCATATGGTTATCATAAAAAATACAGCAGTAGCTGGAAGTTAAAAGGCAGAGTTTGTGAGTTATTAACTGGTCAGTGGTGATCCAGCAGGCACAAAGGAATAATCAAAGGAGACAGGATTATATAACAAGTAGTTTGTAAGTATGGATTGCCTGTTTTTTGGGAAGGCAAGCAGAGCAGCCCTGGGGTTGCAGAGTTGGTTGGGATGACTCTGTTCCCTGAGTTTTGCCCCAGTTGGGTCCCACTGCCCAGTGGGAGTGGGGGTGTTTCCTATAACCCTGGTAATCAATATGCAAATATCATTCAGTTAATTGCAGTTACACTTTTCTGTGCTCTCACAGCACAGAGAGTTGGGAGCTGTTAATAGAAAAGCAAAGAAACTGTGGCCTGTGGCTGACCAATATAAATTGGACTTGGTTTTCCATTCCTTCCTGGGCTCTGGGATTCCTGAGGGGTGTGTTACATGTGGGATTGTGTTCTTCTGTGAAACACTAAAAATCTCTCTTAAAAAACTCACTTTTAACACAAATTCAAATAGAAAAACCTCAACAAACCAACCCCTCTGTGTGTTCTGTAGCAGGAGAGGGAATGGTGGAAGCAGAAAGAGAAAAAACATTTTCTGTTTTCAAATACTATCAGTATATGGAAATTTCTGCTTCTTCCATGGGTCCTTTTATGTTAATTTGAAGTATTTATTCAGAGATTTAAGGGAGGTTTTTGATTGCCTTGATTTGCTGAACCAGTCCACACTTACTTTTTGGTGTTTAACCATATATATCTATCTACTACTCAGAGCACAGGTAAGTGGTGGGAATTCCTTTTTATCATGGATGTGCCTGATCCTGAAAGTTTAACCTTTCTTTGAGGGAGAAAGGGAATTTGATCTCTGCAATCCCACCTGAGCAGTGCCTTCCTGCTGCACTTAGTTTTACTTAATTATATAAAGCAAGGCATTTCCAAAGGTAATAAAGATGAATTTCTCTAGTCTTCTGAGCTAAAGGGGTAAGTAAAATGAATGTATAGTTGTGAGTGATGTGTAGTTCTACTGTCTTCTGATTACTTTCTTACATCCCTTGCATGCATCAAACATTAAGAATGTAGAAATTGTTCTGAAAATGTGTTTTTCCTCAGCAGGAAGGAACACTGATGTCTTGAACTGGCAGCCAGCCAGGCCAGAATCTCAGTGGGAATCTATGGCTGGCTTAGACTTTACTTTTTAATTGAAAAATTAAAATTAAAATATAATTTGCTTGGCTGTAGAGGATGCTGAACCACCTACAAATGTACTTTCTTGTCACAGTTATACAGGGAAAAAATGACACTTTCTACAAAAAGTTGTAGAAATTTAGTGACAGGGAGTTTGGGTGTCTGAGGTTGAGGACTTGCTTTGAAGGGTGGAAATGAGGGTTGCCCTTTAGTTGTGTGTTTTTCCCCTGAGACTGAAATGCTGAAGGTGAATCCCAGCAGCTCCTGACAGAGCTCCAGGGGGATGTTCTGGAGGAACCAGAGGAACCTTCTCATGGCAACTTATGGCTCAAACCATCTGTCTCTTCCACCTATTGGGGAAATTGTAGGTGTGCTTTAACATTATTTACACTTTTAAAACTTTAATGTTTAGACAGTAAAAAGCCAAGGTGCATTAAGGTATGGAAAGCTGTTCATTTAGGCCACTTTTCATTCTGTGTTCTGCAGCCAGATGTTTGTGGGTGTCACCTTCCAGTCTAATGGTGCTTAAATGACTTTCTCTCCCTTCTTTTCACACTGAAAACTTCCCGTGGAGAAAGATCAGTTCCCAGGGGGTTTGGTGAACCAGGAACAGTCAGTGCCATTTGCTCATAATGCAGCTTCTTGCAGGGATTTAGGACAAATTTTATTGTTGAGCTAATTGGGGGGTTTTTGGTGAACCCTCAGACGGAGGTGTGTGATCCTCAGTGATGGGGCAGCACAGAGGATTCCCCATAAATCTGTTATTTTTGGTTAGGAGAAGAGAAAATGTGAATATTTTGGGGGAAAATGGGAAAACCTGTCTGGTAGTGACCTTGGGAGTGCTCTGGTCAGAGCTGGAGGTGTCCAGGGCCAGAGGATGGGGCTGCAGCATGTGCTGAGCTCAGGGCTCATTTCAGGGGCTGGACACTGACTTTTCCCTGTGCTTTTCAGTTCTGACGTCACTTGAGCCACAGATTTTTAGGGTTTTTAGTATACACAATCCACAAAGTCCAGTTTTTGTGTGGGATGGATGTATCTCTCTGTGCTCCTCTCTCACCAGCTTTAGAAACCATGTCAGACTTTAATTAAAATAATGATACTACTGTGGCTGATGCTCTTGAGGATTTTTTGCAGTGAACTGTGCAACAGCAAGATAGGGAGACTTCCAGGGCAGTCAGTATTTTTAATTCTATTAATGCATAAGGTCCTGTGGCTTGTTTTTCCTCGGGTGTATTTGTCACCCTTGTGCATTGATCACCTCACAGATTCATTTTACAGTATTTTTGTCTCCTTTACATGCATTATATACTGTGACATTTGAATAGCTACAGCCCAAATAACACCAGTCTGCTCCAAAATCCCCTTCCCATTCCAAATTCCCGAGGTTTGCTGCTCAGTGCAGCAGTTCCAGGAGCCCTGGAGCTGCACAGGAGGGTTGGGGAGTGTGGCTGTGCCCTCCCGTGTTGTGACAAGTGCTGGTGACAAGCACAGAGCAGTGCCCACCCCCAGGCAAACACAGTCATTACCCACAGTGTTGGTAAAACACCGGGGAGGGAAACCTGTCAGTCACTGCAGGGAGGGGGGGAATGATCCAGAGATGGAGGCACTGCCTGGGGATGGGACCCCAAACCTCCGGTGGGGGAATTCATGAGTTTGTGGCTATTTAAACCAGTTTCTTTAAAAAAAAACTTGTTTTACTGTGTATTGACAACACACATGATTTTCTTTTCATGGACTATTATATTAACAATATAGAATTTGTACTTTTTTTTTCCTGAGATATAATTTTGAAGTGATGGCTGGTGCTGAAAGAATTCCCTTCCCACCCAAGAGTTTCTCTAAAATTTAAGTCAAAAGAGAGTTAACAAAAGACAGAAAGTTAAATCCAGGCTGTTGGAAACCTGAAAATCTCTTACCTGATGAGTCATGTCAGTGTTGCTTTCGGAGGATTTTTAGGAATCCCAGCGATTCTTCAGTTGTCCAGAGGTTTCCTGGAGAGGCAGGAGCACCTGAGTTTATGGAAAAGGACATAACCCGTGTCTAGTTCTCCTCTGAAACAGATAAATCACTCAGTGGGGGGTGTGTGTGTGGAATTTTGAAGAGAGATCTCTTTGCATTAGAAAAGTGAATGTAATGCTGTGAAAATGCTGGAAGCACACTGGAGTGTTCTGTTCTTGAAGGGGAGTTAATAAAGGGACAGCCTGGTGCCTCAGTGCTGACTCTTCCCAGAGCAGTGGGAGAAGGACATCACTGAGAAGTTGGTGCTGAGATCAGCTGTGGGTTTTATCCTTTGTTCCATTAACATCTTCTATATTTATATTCATGTAATGCCTTTAATAGCTACATGAAAACTGTTCAGAATAATTTGTTGAAGCTTTTCCCCGTACTTTCTGAGCCTGTCATTGGCATTTGGGTTGTGTTTTTGTGGTTTCTCGAGTTCTTCTTTGGGGCTGTGGCTGTCCTGTCATCAGATCACTGCAGGGGTGTGAGGAAGGAAGGTGGTTCTGGGCTGAGAAAGCTGCAGGGCTGAGGGCCCAGGAGGGTCAGGGAATGTCAGGTGTGTGTTTGGCCACTGGGATGTGCTGCTGGGAACAGCTCATGGAGTGTAAAGCAGTTATGGGTACATTCTTATTTAGCTGGAACAGGTAATGATGCTTTTCAAAGAAAGTGTTCCACACATAGAAATGAGCCCAGCTTATCTAGGGCCGTGTTTAAAAGCTGCAGGAAATTACTGTGAGAATTTCCTTGGTCTGAAGACATTCAAACGTGTATAAATTCCACTCAATATTTTTGAACACTTAAAAGATTTTGTTCTAACTTAGTGTGGCTCTTAAAGATCCACCAGTGGAGGAGCCAGAAATGCCTGCAGGCAGTTATTTATTGGTTATTATTGATCAGCCATCAGCAGCCACCCCTGGAGGGATTTCAGAGCCCTGTGGATGTTGGTGGTGGCCTTGGCAGTGCTGGGGATGGTGGCACTGGATGGTCTCAGTGTCTGGAAATGATTGTGTGGCTCTGTGCTTTTATTTGAGACAGCCTGGGCTGGGCTGGCTCCATCCCCTGCCAAGGAGGGATTTGGGGGTGCTGGGATGGCAGAGGAGGCTCAGCCATATGGAAGGGGCTCTCTCCAAGGTCCCAGTGCCTGTTGGCTCCCTGAGAGTGGCCCTGCCTTCAAACACCAGTAATTGATGGCTTGTATGGAATATGCAAATGGAGATGCATAAATCTCCTGAATGACAGCTTAATTTATGTGAGCCCTTAAGAATGTGGGATTAGATTTTAATTAAATATCTTCAAAGGCACCCTGACTTGCTCAGTTTTTTGGCTGCTCGTCTTTATGAGAGTTTAGGAGGGGGACAAAATCCTAATTTTAAATGTGTTATTTACTGTTTTTGTAATAAACTGTTATTGGACAAAAGCTGTATGTCTGTATCTGGATGCATATAATTTAGGAACTCTTAGATATATCCCATGGTAATGATAATGAAAGTGCTGTGACACTTGTTGGAGTGGATATAATTGGTGCAACTGCTTCACTTGTTCCTTCCTGTTTAAAATGAGTAAAAAAGCCCAAATTAATGCTCCTGTAAATGTTTAATGTAGTGCTTTACATTCAAGAAGTGCCTTAAACTTCTGACAAGAGTTGTTTGGCTGGACTTGGTGGTTTTAAAGAGCTTTTTCTTTCATTAAAACAAGGAAACAATGAGAGTGAGGACATGAGATGTGCTGCATTTTTGAGTGTTTTGGGGCCATACCCACATTCCCTGGTCAGCTGTTGGTGGAGTTGTGTGTCAGGTGTTGGGTTATCAGGGCTGGAGCTCCCCAAGCTTTGGCTGTTGCATAAACTGTGATAACAGATGAAAAGAACAAACAGCTGCTGGGAGTGCAATGGTTTTTAATGCCAGAAAGTAAATAAAATCTCCAGATATGGTGGGGCTTTATTATTTTGGAGTCTAAGGATTTCTTGAAGTAGGATTGTAATGATTACAACAGTGAGAGGTTTGGAGGTCCAACAAGGAAACACTTCTGGTTCAAAGAGAAACAAAAAAAAAGGCTGAGGAAAACCTTCACCCAGAAGTGCTTGAAAGGAATTGCCAGGAGTTGGAGAAATAATCTCATTAAGTGGGGCAACCCCTACAATTTTAATTTTTTTAGTGTTTTTTTGTAGTCAGCCTTTTCTATAAATGTCCTTCTGTGTTTCACAATCTCTGCTTTCCATGGTCAGATCTGTGGGCAATATCTGAAGGCAAAGAGTTTCTGTACATCATTAAATCTTCTTCATTTGGACACTGATGAGTAAGTAGTTATTTTCTTACTGCCTTATTTAATTATGTTGACCTGTTCCTATTAGATGAGAATTTCCTGTAATTATGCCTGCATTTAAAACTCCAGCCTTTCAAACCTCAAAAATTAAAACTCCAGTAAAAATAGGCAAGATAAGAGCACTGAATTCCATTTATTTCTGAGCATTTTTTTGGGTTGTGTTGCTAAATATCAAGAGCTATTTTAAATCACAAGATTGAAAAAGTCAAGTTAAAAATAACCCTAAAACACACAAAGGCTGCTGATGGAAAATTTAAATATATAAGTGTAGAATTGTTAAATATCAAGGTAAAATTCAAATACAGGAAAGAGAACAGGCCAGTGCCTTTTTTTTGCCCCAACACACAAATCTGTTTGCATGTGTTGTAATGGAGCCTGTTTGAAGAGTTTATGGTGATCCCAGGTTTAATTCCATTCAGAAATGCACCCAAGGAGGATCCTGGAGCAATTCCTTGGTGCACAGAACCTGCAGAGGGAATTTCTGGGGGCTGCTCCCCAAAGCTCTGAGGTTGGAGGATGTTTTGGGGTCAGACCTGTTCAGGGAAATGGTGACTCTTGTACCAAACTGTGCTGCAGGGATTGCAGGAGTTGGCCCATGATGGTGTGTGATTGCTCCCAATCTATTTTAAAGTGACCTGGAAATCATTTAAAAATTTGATTTTGAGTAATTTCAAGTTGTTTTTACACTGTGCAGTCACTGTCATCACTATTAGAGAAATAAAAATGAGCGTCCTCCAGCAGTGCAATACCAAAAGGGAAACCATTCCTCTTCTTTGGGAAAACATGTTTTAAGGAATGAAAATAGCAAATAAAATTTCAAAGCCTCGTAACTTTTATTTTTTTTCCCTCAAGAAATGTCTGTATCCAATAACAGTAATAATCAATGAGTAAATAAACGCACCAGGCACCAAACTTTGAGATTTCATGAAAAAAAAAAATTTGGCTTGTAATGAATTACTTACAAAATATTCTTGCACATTTCCCTTTGCGATTCCAGCAGTGCAGCCTGAGCAGGATTTCATCCCAGGCAGATCTGGTGTGGTTTGAACAGAAACGTCTTCTGTTGTGTTTGAAAAAGATTCAAGTTGATGTACTTTACACTTCTCGTGCTGTCAATTAGTCCTGGCAGAGTAATGCTTGGAAATGCCTGTGCTCTCCCAGGTCTGGCTGCAAAAGCAGCTTTTCCTTGAGCTGAGGGTGGTGTTTGCTCAGGGTTTCCCTGGGCTGTGCAGTTGGGGCTGGGGAGCAGCAGAGAGCGATGCTGAGGGCACAGCTGAGAGGCTTTCAGGGCAAAAAAAGTGTGTCCCACCTCAAACACAACCCTCTGCCTCTGCTCAGGCTGAAATGCCCCTTCAGGAACCCTGAAATAATAAAGGATGGGGCGGGGGGGGGATCTCTGCTCAGGGCAGTGAAACCTCAGCCTGGGTGTTTCCCTGTGCCACAGATTTGGGGCTGCTCCTGATTTGGGGCATTTCTGTGCCTTTTGACCATCCCAGAGTTGGAATTCGTGCAGCAGTTGTGCTGGTTCTGCTGTGCCTGTCAGGATCTGCTGGGGTGTGTTTTACACTGAACATCCTTTTCACATCTGCTCTTACCACACAGTGCTGGAAATCTTAATCTTTCACTGCAAATCAGCTCATTCTACAACTTAATCATTTTCTGGCTGCTGTGCTTTCGGTTCCCTCTGCCCGGGACTGTCTGTACTGAGGTTTAGGGATCCATGTGCAGTTCCAGATACAGGAGCTCACCCCTTTGGGCACTTTGTGGAGCCCAGCAAAACCTGGGCTATTTTCCTTGTTCTCTCACATCTGTGTGCTTTGCAGTGTTTTTGTAACACCTAAATGTCTCTCAGCACATTAACATTGCAGATGTTGCCTCTCTTTTGGAGGGCCGCGTTTTTCCTTGGTTTTCACACCTCATTAATTTTGCTTTTTGAAAAAAGGGAATTAATTTTGAAGCTGCTTTTGCTCACTCAGATCTCACTGAAGGCTTTTGTAATCTTTCCCCCCCTCCTCCTGTCGATGCTGTCTCACATTCTGTGAGCTTTTTGGTTAAACTTTTCTGCTTTCTTTTTAGAAAGAAACCAGTCCCTTTATTGCTCAATCTTCAAGGTGGCTCCTCTCCACACCATCCTTTGCTGTTTCAGCCTCACATCCACACTCATCTTCTATTAAAACAAGGCACTCCCTTAGTTGATTTTTTTTTCTTTATATAATCTAAATATATTGCATCTTTTTCCCCTTCCATATACAAAAAATCTTTACCTAAAAATACCTAAATCTCCTAGAAAAATGTTCTTCTTCCTCATGGCAACACCAGTGTGTGCTGTCATCAGCCTGAGCTCAGTCTGCAGTTGTTTAACAATTTATCAGGAGCAGAAGTTGTTTCTCCAGGTCAGTAATTACCTGGACCTGCCCACACTGGACACAAACACACAACTGATTTTTCACGCTTCCTTCTCTGAGCTCCTTCAAAGTATTTTTTCAGTATAAGTTATTTTTAACATTAAGGGAAATGAAGTCATTGACCTGGAAACTCATTACATGGGGGTTTGTTTGTTTGCTTTTGATAAAAAGGAAAATCAGTTAAAAATAGTGTTTAGAAACAGTTTCTTCAGTGGATGTTAATTTTGAACTGTTTGAATGTATTTTAGGTCCAGGACTGAAGCTGCCCCCTCGTGATTTTGGGTGCAGTGCAAGGTGAAATTTGCTGTTTGTAGTTAGTTAAATGCCTTTGTAATTTGGGCTTTAAAGACAACCCAGCTGCCACTTGATGCTGAAAGTGCTTTCCAACTTCAGAAAATTACATAAATAATAAAATAAATAACGCAAACTTATTTTTTCACTAAACAAAGATGCTTTTTGTTCTGAATTTATAAAAAAAGAACAAAACCACCCTGAAACTTAAATTTCAAGGACAGAAATGTGTGTCTGAAATGACAGGAATAGTGGGACTTGTTGAATTACATGAGCCAGAGCAGTGCAGGTGTCCGTCAGTGCAGAATTAAGGGAAGCAGCTGAATTTATTGTCACATCCCTCAGTTTAGTGTGTGATGTATTTGGTTAATTCTGCTGAGTTAATTAGTCACGAGCAGATATTTTACAGCACTGTGGCCTGGCTGGGAAATAATGCAGCTGGCTTGGTTTTTGGAGTCTTGTTATGTAATTTCTCTGCAGCTTTAAGAAATATCTGGAATCAGGCTGGAATTTCTCTCGATTCCAAGGTGCTCACAGCAGCCTGGGAATGTGAACAATGCCAAAGCCCTGGTTAATCAGGCAAAGGGAAGCACCTGTATTTCTAGAGGAAAAGCCTCCAGGATTAGTCTGTACGAATCCAAGTCGTAACAAAAGACAAAAACGAGCAGATTATTCCTCCTTGGGGAAAAGGAGGCTCTGGATGGGCTCTGGTCACGGAAAAACTGCAACAAACGGTTCTTTTGGCATCTGGAGTCCCCCTGCTTTTGTGCTGGAAAACAAGGCAGTGAAGAGCCTTTCTGGGGGTGACACAGCCCTGCAACACTCTGCCTTTAATGCCTCCAGTTTTACACTTGATGTATCATTGCAGACTGAAAAATGAGACTTTTTATTTATTTTCTTTAAATGGCTTTCTTTAAACCACCATCTGGTGGAGGCATTAAAACTGGCAATATTGCTCTCCGAGTTTTCTTAAGACCTTTTTCTGGCTGTTAATTGCACATTTATAATTATGTTCTTAGGAAAAGATAAAAGAGTTTGGAAAGATTATTCTTGGCAACAGACCTAAGGTGAAAACCTGCTGTTTTAATGTGTAAATTATAATGTGTGCAGTTGTGAAGAGTGGTTTTTGTGAAATGCTCGAGTAAGCACAAGAATCTAAGGAGCTGTCAAAGAGTTTGCACTCGTGAGGGGCTAATGTTCATTGAAAAACAACTCATAATATGCTGTGCCTGAAGGCTAAATGAGCAGTTTAACTTCAACACAATCACCAACTTTCTGGGAGACAGATAAAGGAAACAATTGTTCCTCCAGCAGAGTTAGAGAAATGAAAAAACCAGGCTGGCTTTGATGCCTGTTTAAAATCATTAATTTTCCTGTAAGTTAATGTAAATCAAGGATTAAACAGAAACTGTTACCATCTGACCCTTATAAACTAAACTTCTGTGTGGCTCATCTATTTGAACTCAGATCTATCCATACATCTAAACAGGAAACTGAGGGAAAACGTTTTTTCTTTTCATTTCCTATATCCTGCAATCTTGTTCAAAACCTATTTCCTTTTAGAAGTTAAGTCTGCAGACTTACAGCTTTTTCTTTTTTTTTTTAATCCCTGTGTAGGGTTTCTTGGACTCCCCACCAGTTCCCAAGCAGGGGGGGAGCAGAGGGTTCTTTCTCCCTGGTCACTGCAGTTTTCCCATCTGAAAATGTCTCTCCAGCAGCATCTTTGCAGAATTTGGGAGTGTGGGAGGGATCAGAGCTCCAGGGGAGTGCACAAATATCCCAATTATGATCACTCTGATTTCATGACTTAAGTGGCAAAGACTGAGGATTCAGGATTACATCTTCTCCCTGCAGTTCAGGCTGGTTCCTGCCTTGTTAGCTCTGTATTTCTTGTCTGTAATGCCATTGATCTCTAGAAAACACTTTGAACTCTGCAGATGAAATTACTGCCTATTAGATTATTATTATTGCTGTTTATTTGCTGCAGGGCTAAATGACAGAGCTCTGGAGCTCTCCACTCAGGTCTGAGGATTGCTGACAGTTTAAAAAGGTGGGAAATACCTTCCAAGGATTGCTGTCATCTGTCACACAGCACGTGCTGATAGAGAGCACTTGTGCACTGCTCTGGCTGTGCTTGACAAAAAATTCCTCTTCTTAATGAACTCACTGGCTGCAACTTCATTATCAGGTGTTTCCATGTGCAAATGGCATCATTTTGTACCTGCTCAGTTCAGCCTCACACACCATGGGCAGCAGTTCGGAGTCAGCTCCAGTCTGAGCTCTGCATTCCTCTGCAAATAACACCAAGGGCAGCCCCAGCTGAGGATGCCCAGCCCTGACCCTTTGCTCTTGGTCATGTCCCTGTCCTGCCCTGCCTGGCTCCCAGTGTAAGTTGCTTTTTCCCAGCTCACAGATACACAAGACCTTCTGGGGTTGCAGCAGCAGGTGTTGGGTTCCAGAGTTACCTGGACACCTGATAGCTGAGCATTTAGGGGAGCTCAGTGTGAGCTGTGCCCTGGATTGCTTTACACACCTCTGGGGGGGCTTGGCCTTTTCTCTCTTCTCTCCTTGCTTGATTGTGGCCTAAAAACAGAGTTCTCAGTGATTCTGATCTGTCACACACCTAAAAAAATAAATTTGATGTAATTTCGGTGCCATTCCAGTGTAAAGGTGCACCTGGAGCTTCAACTGTGCTGGTGTTTGTTCTTCTGCCAGTTTGGCCCTGAAAGATGAGCTCCAGCATCTGTGTCCACCTGATTGAAATGCACTGAAGAACTGAGAATCAATTTGCTCTGTTTGGAAACACTTTCCTTCAGGAAAATATCCCTCCCTAAACAGAATAATACATTCAGTTTGGGAGGTGTTTTATAATTTTTTTCTTCAATAACTGGAGGAAGAACACAAAGCCCATTGACTTTTGAAGAGAATTCTGTGCAGGAGCAGTAGAACACAAGGTTTTTCATTAAAGACATGATGGTGATGCTGGAGCAGCCAATTTGTGCCATTCAAGGGAGGTTTGTTAGAGAACATAGGAAAAAATAGAGAGGAGCTTCTGGTGACCTAATAATTGACACATGGCAACATGATTTTGGCAAGAAATCTGGCAAAATTTCTGCCTTAGTGTATTATCTCTGTGCTTCCTTAGGTTTTTTTTCCCCCATAGTTCACTTATTTTAGTTAACAAACACATGGGAGGAGCAGGGAAGCTCAGAAGTCTGGAACTGGCACTTGTTGAACAAACAGCACTGAAAGGAGATGTAAAACATGAGGGAAGTGTCACCTTCTGCAAAAATGTTGCTCCCTTGGTTTTGCAGTTGCTGAAATAGGAGCTGCCTTCCTTGTCATGTAAAATCAGAGGATGTCAGCCTGGTCCTGTGACAGATGACAACAAACCTGCTTGTGTTACAGCCTTGGAATTAAAAAAAGGCTTCTTTAACTATTTTGAGGGTTGCAAGGTAGGACTTGGCTCTGGACCAGATAATCCCCTTTTGTTGGTGTTACAACACAGGCCACAGCAGTGATTACAACACAAAAGTACAAAAGGGGCTTTATTTATACTGCACTTCTTTCATGTTTCCATTCATAAAAATAAATATGTCTTATTAGAAAAGAAAAAATTTACTGACTTGCTTGTTTGCATGCTGGGAAACATGAAGTATGTCTTTTTTTTTTATAGGGGAAATGTGTCACTTGCATTTAACTCAGACAAAAATAAATGAAGATAAAACTAATTTAATTTTAGAATATGATTTTTTTTTTTAATTTGTTGAACAACTGTTATTTAAAAATGGATAGCCTGCTGGGAAAGAAACAAAGCCACTTCAACAAAGCAGGAAATCAATAACCACAAGAAAGCCTGAAGAAAATGAACACATACAGGGTGAGCAAGTGACAGAGGAATTATTTTCTGGTGTATGAATGGTAATAATAGAAGGCATATGGAGGGGATGGAAATACCACTTGGAAAAGATGTGTTCTCTATATCTATTTATAACTAATGACCTCTGTGTTACAGCATTTAAACTTTGAAGGGTCTGGATGGTGGTTTTCATCCTGATTTCCCCACTCCTCAGTCCTGGGTAAATATTTATGCTTGCAAAATTTAGTAGGTTGGCAGCCATGGAAACGTATGTCTTTCATTTATCCCCAGGAAATCTGGTTACAAACACTCTTTTACTTCAACTCTTTCAGTCTCTTGCAGCAGCTTTTGAAACACCATCTCTGGTGAGGGGCAGGGGGCTGTGGATGTGAGGTGGGACCGGGATTCTGTGTTTGCTCAGGAGTGGAGGATGCAGTAAGTCGCACAAACACATCATTTTGGGCAGAAAAGGGAAAGTCTTTAAAGAAATCAACAGCAGGTATGACCTGTCTGCTCAGCCATCTGGTACGGAACATACCTGAATTCAGGAAATCCCTGACTTTGGGAATAACTCGGGCCCCTTTTCAGTGCCCTGAACTGATCTGGGCTTGCTCCAGTTTTTCCTGGTTGTATATGGGAGAGATTAAATGGTTAAACCCCTACATTTATAAAATGCCATTGTGTTTCTCAGTCAAGCACAAACCAGTTGTGGCTGTGTGAGAAGGTTCATGGGTGTAGCTGGAGATGGAAAAGCTTCTGGTCAGTAAAGTACTTCTTCAAGTCACAAAGGAAAAACAAGCAGTGTTGGAAGGTGGCTGGGATTTGAGAAGGGTTAGAGGTGTGTCAGCCCTGGGAGGGAAAGGGAAAGTGTTACTGGAGCCAGCAGGGCTCTTTGAGTGGTCTGGGAGGACTGTCCCATGCATAGGAGCATCTTTTCCTGACAGGAAGATCTTAAAGACAGCTTTAATGCTAATTTTGCAAAAATATTCCATCTGCCCTTTTATATTGTCATGGTCCTGAAGGTTCATAAAACCCCTTCTCTTTTTGTCCATCTGCAGGAGAAAGAATAACCTTGTCTATCTGTGTAGCTAAGAAATGGAATACAGTCCCAAATGTGGGAAGGTAAAGGTGAAGCAGTGGAGTTATTTCCTTACCTCTACTGCTTATTTCATTTCATTCCACCCTGCTCCAGGACCACCAGCCAACTGCAGGGTATTTTCTGTGCACCGAAGTTTAACCCTCAGATGTTTATTCCTGGATACAATCCTCTAATCACAGAGGCTCCTTTGGGCTGCTGAGAACAATTCCTCCTTTCACAGTGGATATACCCACCAAAGGGTGGTACAGAGAACCAGGGCTGTGTTCTTTCATTTGTTATTCTTTGAAAGATGAATTTCTGTTTTCAANAGATCCAGGACAAATTGGTCCTGGATTAGCTGAGATGGAAGGAGATGTGTAGCTCCTCAGGGTACTGGCAGATCTTTGCTCTGGGTGGGACTGTGCTATGCAAAGTATGTGGTGTTCAGCTACATCAGTGAAAAGTGAAAAGTGAGTGTCCTCCTGCTCTTTCTTATTTAATTTTCATTTATTTTTTGTCTTTGGGGCAAACCCTACAGATTTTACACAGATTTTCTCAAGGGTTTTTATCATGGTTGAGAGTGAGACCATTCAGGTCCTGACTTGCTGCTGTGCCAGGAGTCAGTCCATGGTTCAGTCCCAGTTCTGGATCAGAATCCAAATGGAAAGACCTGAGTAGCTGAGCCAGGGTTCTCAAGGCTTGTTGTATTCTTGGCAGTATCTCTGCACTTTGACATTTGGTTTATGTGGGCATTGTGAGCGTTGTTTGACAGCAAACCTGTGATTTGAATTTGTGGGCTGGGTGTGGAGTTGTGTGACTCCAGCTGGGTTTGCTCTGAGGAGGTGGGTAACACCAGTAACAGAGACACAGCAGCAGAACTTTGTCCCTCTCAGGGTGCTAAATGAATATTTCATCTGTGCCACCACCCCTTTGCTGCTACAGTCGTTAATTTAATATATTATATTAAATTACTGTGTGTGCAGGAGCCACTTTGTGCCATTACTGACAGTTCCCCCATGGAGCTGGGGCAGTGTGTGACATGGAATGAATTCCTCCATCTCATCTGCAGTCCCCACAGTCCTGGAATTTGGGGATTATTCCCCTTCTCCCTGTGGCAAGTGTTTGACAGGAATCTTGAGGTATTTTTGTATGTGTGGGCACAGTAATAGAGGAAGAGTTATTTAAAGTTTTAAATCTCAATGAACCCAAAATCCTTTTTTTGGTTTTAAACTTATTTGGAAATGGGTGGCTTCAGAAAGAAGCAGTTTAAGTAAGAACCAGTCACTTGTTCTCCATTTCAAGCAGACTGAAGTGACAATGGAACATGAGGAATTCAGGTTGTTCTCCTGATTGTAGACCGCAGCTCAAGTTTTAAATGAATAACTTAATCAGTAAATAACCATCATGGGGACAAATCTGTGAGATAAATCTGTAAGACATCTGCCTGTGGATGGAATAGTTTTACAAATTTTACTCTAGCACAGCTTTTCAGTATATGTAGGAAATTTATAGAAAGCTTATTTGAATTCTGTAATAACTTTTTGCACAGTTAAAAGCAAGTAGTCCTGAATTCATGATTTTTTTTTAATGAAATAGTGCCTAATAGGCTGCATTGAGATGTATTGAGACAATGATGTCTTGCAAAGAAATTTTAGTGTAAATTAGATCATTCTATACTTCATTATCCTGCTTTAATATTTTTCTAGATAGCTTTATTGGGGATGTTTGCATGATCAGATCCACAATCATCTTTTAAAATAAAAGTATTTTTGCAGTTCTTTTGTAGTATCTGAAGACCTCTTTAGGTAGGAGGCAGAAAAATACCCACCCTGCCTCTTAGAGCAGTGAGAGAACAAGACACAGGTCACTCCAGTGATAACAATTATTGCATAAAGGACTCTGCTTTGGCACTGGCCCATAAATCTTAGTGACTGTTCCTTTTTGTACAAGTGTAACTTTGGTGTCTGTGCCTGAGGAACCTTCTGTGGGGATTGATAGCTGCAGGGAGTGTGGGACAAGGGAAGGGGTGGCCATGGGTCACTTGCTGTCGGTGCTGGTGGAATTCTGGCATCACCAACCTTCCTGCTGGTAGAGGAAATACTTGGGGTATTAATCAGATCCATCCTGGACTTCCACTGATGGTGATTTTTAGGATGAACACAGTGATAATGTGTTATTTTCCTTTCTTAATGGTAAAAGATAATACTCCACTGAAGGTGCAGCTCCAGACAATCCAGTGCTATCAAGGTGATAACAGTGACAGCAGTTCCGAGAGAAGAAAGGCTCAGCTTTGTGCTGCTTTGGGAACAAAGCTCCCCTGCCCCTTTCTCTGAGGCTGCTGAGGACCTTGCTCATGCAAACCCCTAATACGGACAGACCCTGTGTCAGGGGTCAGAGCTGTTCCCCACCATCCCCTGCTGCCCCCAGGGGAAGGAAGGGGAGCTGTGGGGTGGGTGGGCAGTGCTTTGGGAGGTGCCCCAGGGCCCAGGTGGCAGAGTGGGCTCCAAGAACATCAGGTGTGATTAGTGTTAGGTGCCCGTTTTGCACGGCTGGCTTTGCTGCTGCTGCTGAATTGGCTATGCTGCCTTTGATGTGTCCTGCCATGGCCAGGCAGGGGATCAGCCTGGCAGCACCCCGAGCAGACAGAATCAGGTTGCTGAGGGGTCAGGCTTTGCTTCTCTTCTGAAACACTCAGGGGTCAAGTAGAGTTTAACGACCATTGGCATCTTGGAAATGTTGTAATAAATGCCAAAGGAAGGGAGATTATTTTAAGTCGGTGCTGCAACGCAAAATCTGAAGGTAATGGGGAAGAATTTTAAGTCATTAAGATGTTGCACTTATTGGTAAAGTTCCTTTCACAATCACCAAGGGGGTGTTGCATGATCTTTGAACAATGGGAAATTTTGAATTTTGAATAGTGGGAAAATTTTAATTTGTGGTTCCTGTTCCAGTTTCAAGAAAATAACTGGGATTGTGGGGGATTGTGGTTGGTTTTTTTAAGTGTTGTTTTTGTTGTGCTCCTTTTTTTTTTTTTCTGAGCACTTACACCAGTTACTGCCACTATTATCAGGGCAATTTATACAGCATGTCGTCACAAACAACTTCTGTATTTCTCCTTTAAGCCCAATAAAACATGTTGCTGCTGAAGAAATCTGTGATACATATGAGAGCTTCCTAAATCACAAGCCTGGCATATTTTTATACCAAAGAGCTCGAGCTTCACGAAATCAATAATTAATTTATTAACTGGATATCTTTTGGAAAAAAAAAAAACCCAACCAAACAGAAACCCCAAATCAGCAGTGCTGGCAAAGCTGCTGCTGCCAATACATAAATAGCTGGTGACAAAAATGAAAAGTGTGGAAGTAAAATTCAAATCGTAACGATCAAAGTATCGGGTACCTCATCTATCACAAGTTGGAATAAACATATCCCAGGAAGTGTCATATCTCATTGACACTGCAGAGCAGAATGCTTTCCCTTGTTATCTGCTGAGCTGCCAAGGCTGCAGACTTTATGGGCTGCTGAGATAATGTGCTGGTGGGGATCCACTCCACTCGCAGGAATATGAAGTACTGTTGAAATATATTTCTACTTGGTTTATTCTTTGCTCTCCAGAGGCTTTGGGACTATCTGAGTTCCTCTAAAGGAGCATCAGGATAAATTATGCTAAATGGTGGACTGGACCCCAGAGGAAATCAGGCTGCTGTGGTACAGAATTCCTCCATTCATCTTGCAAATGTTACATCTAATGTTAATTTTTGTGAAGGGAAAGCATTCAAAGGTTCATCTGATCCCTTTTAATTATAGTTTTAGTCCTGTGGTGTTATTTGTCAAACTCAAACCATCATAACTTTCTTCTGTAGTTTCGGCAGACCGTTCATAGAGATAATATTTTGGGCCACGAAGACGTAACATTTTATTTCACAAAACACAAATAACCCAGTAATTACACTCCCAAACTTAACAAATAATTGCCAGCAAGCAATTACCATTCAATTAAAGAGTAATTACATGGTTATTTGTGCCCTGTAAAATAAAGCATTACTGAAATCAGTAGTGCAATCAATATTTGAGCAGAAACAGGATGCTGCAGTGATGGACCTTTCAACCTGTGCTGATTAAATTGTCATCCAAATAACAGTTTCCTAGTTAAATCACCACATGTTTATTTGTCTTGATTAATATGCAAATTCTCCTCTGATTCTGCTAAATCTCCTATATTTAAGAGCACAAAAGTAGAGCACTGTCAGACATCAGCAGTGGTGTTTCCTCTGATTAATTACATTTCACAAAGCACTGATGAACTGGTGGATTTTGGGGAAATACAGTTGTGTGTTAGGAGCAGAAAATAGAGTTACAGAAGATGGAGCTGATCAGTAATTCTAAAAAAATCACAAAAATAACCTTATTGCATGTTTTGATTCAAATTAAAAATCCTGGGGATGTCTAGGGAATATAGGAAAGTTTGAGAGGGAAAATAATGAAATTAGCTCTCAGCAGGAGAGGAAAATAAAGAAGGAAACAGACAGTAATGAACCATTTCTCAACATTTTACTGTATAAATTTTAACTGTCAAATACACTGCTTAAAATGTAATTTATTTTCTGACAAATTTAATTTGGAACAAAATTAAAAAAATGAACAACGTTCAGATCAGTTCATTTTTCTCTTTCAGGAGTTAGTGAGTTTTGGGGGGTTGGGGTGAAGAGGATGGCAAGAATAAATACATAAATATATAAAAATATATAAATATATACCAAATATATAAATATATTAAAAATATATAAATATATCACTGTAGTGTAAATGCAGATAACACTCCCAAACCTCCAGCCACCTTCACTTTCAGGTAATTGATGACCCNCATTAAATGTGTAACACTCCCAAACCTCCAGCCACCTTCACTTTCAGGTAATTGATGACCCAAAGAGGGTTTTTTGAGAGACAGTAATAGAATTTCAATCAGTAGAGACTTTAAGCTGGACAATTTATTAGCACTTATTTAGTGTAAAAAGAATGTAATTATGATTCCACAATCTTCATTTGGGGCCATAACTTGTGTATTTTAAAACTTTTTAAAGAGATTTCTAGAAGCCAACTGAATTATCATCTAATTTAGATTTGAGTAATTTTCCATTTACAAAGACTTATTGATGGAAAATACAAAATTTTTGTAGAGATTTTAGACTCTCCATTTAAAATTGTTTGAAGCTGATTGTTCCTGTTTATTCTTCTTTTGTTCCCAATGAGGAAAAGATTTTCCTGCACTTATTGAATATGTAGGATTCTTGAACAAGATAAAAGGAAAAGGTGGAAAAGAAAAGTGCAATAGAAGAGCAGGGTGACAAAAAGTGATGGGAAATCATGTTAAATAAAGTTAATATTTATATGCTAGTACTATTAGCATTTATATGCTAATCCTTCCATCATCACAAATTATGTCTTACTCTCCCCAAATGGTGATTCCACTTGCCTTGGGATTGCTGTGGAGTGCTTGGATCAGCAATTTCCCCTGGATTGTAGAGGTTGGATGTGTTTTAAATAGTAAATGTGGGATTTGTTGGAGTTGGTGAGAGGATGGGGGGGTATTTGGGAGTGTTGGGATGGACCAGTGAGGTTCCATTGCCTGGAGGTGCCAGCCCTGCCACCTCTGCACTCACAACACTCTAAATCCCATAAAACCCTGGAATCTACTGATGTTTTCCTTCCCTGTGTGCATTTCTTACTAAAAAACAACATTTTGAGGAGATGTTTCTCTCCTGTCTCTGTGAAATCTCTGTTTTAAGCGAAACACCAGAGAATTTGTGTGTGTCCCACCCTGGAAGTGTTTGGATCCAGATCCAGGGGTTTTTCTGTGAGTCCTGGTGCCCTCCCAAGCTCAAGGTCTTGCTTCATGGTCTGCCCAGTTGGGAATGCACCAGAATCCACCCCTGGGAGTCACTGCTTCGTGCTAATGGTCATTAAAAGGGCCTGAGGAGGTGAGAAGGACACTTTTCTTCATGGTGCTTGTGGTGTGTCCTGCAAACACCTCAGTACCTGCTCTGGTGAACCTGGAGGTTGAGAGTTGTGTGCTCAGAGCCAGGACATGGACTGTTGTCAGGACAAAAACTGCACACCCAGGGATGTGAAACAACTCTGTCTTCCTGCAAAAACACATCAGACACAAAAAGTATCCTCCTAAAATCTTTTCAAGCCCTTTGTTGAATGATGAAAACGTTCTTCTGAGATTAATCCCAACATATGGAGTTTTCTGCAAAAGATTTGTTAGTGTTTGAGCTCGAGAAGACAATGTTTTGTAGTTTGTTGATTGAGCTCTTCCTCTGGAGAAAGCTGCTAATTTTAGCTGGTTTGTAGGGTTTTTTTCAGAGATAGTAAGTGCCAACTAAGCACTTACAGGCTTCTGTAATTCAAAAGAACAACAACTCTTGTTTGTTTAAACCCCCACGTACCAGGCTGAGCTGCCTGTTAGACAATATTGTTGTGCAGGAGATGATTTCAGCAGGTGATTTTAATAGAGAATACATGTGTGGAGATCAACTGCTCTTATTTTGGGTTTACTTTCTTGTAACCCAGCCAGTCAGGGCTCTTGGAGCCAGCTTTACTGCATGGGATGATAAACAGCTGAGAGCATCAAAGAGAAAAATGGAAAAAGTCCTGAATAAAATGAAATACAAAATAGACAAACCCCAGCTAAAAAAAAAGGGGGAGTGGGGGGGATGGTTTTATAGAGATAAAATAATAAACCAAAAAAATGATTTTGTGCTCCTTTGATGTACAGTAAAACAGAATAAGAGGAGCAGGGGGTGAAAAATGAACAGGTTAATGGTAGCTGTGTGTGGAAGTTGTCTTCATTGAAATGCAGAGTTTGTCGTGCATTGATGGAGGGCTTTGCCACTCTGAGTTGATCGAGTGAAGTTTAACTTAAATTTCTTTGTGAACTAGGAGTCATTTTGGAAATGCTTTCTATTCAAACCTCATTCGTTGTTGCAGCTTAGTTATTTTATACAGTGTTTCACTCTATGTTGTCAAAAGCTCTATTATTCAAGGGAGTAAAATCTCTTCTGACCAAAGAGAAGCAGCAATACTTCTCCAAACGTGAGGAGGGTGCATTTATATTAAGCTGGCTTGGGGGAGAGTCGATTCCAATGGTTTTTTGGTCTGTAAATCTGGGTTATGTTGGCAGCTGTGCAGGATTTACATGGACACACACCCATGGAAGGGATAAATGTGGTAGTAGAAAAGAAGAGTTCAATGGAACCAGTCTGTAAATGGACTTTTAACGTTTTGGATTCAAATCTGCAACCATAATTCAGAAACTGGTCAGGGGACAATGAGGGTTTTTTTTTTGTCAGGTTGGGCAATATGTCATAATTTCATCTGTTTAATCTGTAATAATTAAAACCAGCAGCCAGTCTGTGATGATGAGTCAGTTTTTGCAAAGCTCAGTGTTAGGTTATCACTGCCCCTTCAGAAAGAGGCAGTTACCTGCTCTGATTCCTGTGCAGAGTTTGAGATGATGCAGCATTCAGGGTTCCAATTTCTCACCTTTAACCATCACAGTTTTTACTTTTCTGTGGTGCAAGTGCATGGCCCACACTTGGGAGCAGTTCCTGCTGTGACCCCCCTGTAAGGCCATGGAATCCCTGGATAATGGAAAAAATTACTGTTGGCTTATTTGAATTTGCAGTTCTTCCTGTGTTTAACCAAATGATTTTTCTCTTTTTCTCAGTCAGAAGTTTATGATTATTTTTTTCTGTGTCTCACTGGTGGTTCATGTATTTTCTACAAACCGATGCCACGTGCAGCAAGCAAATATTTCCAACCAAAAATGGGTTTT
This sequence comes from Neodrepanis coruscans, assembly GCA_013400695.1. NCBI lineage: Eukaryota > Metazoa > Chordata > Aves > Passeriformes > Philepittidae > Neodrepanis > Neodrepanis coruscans. The sequence continues at coordinate 25,531 of VYZS01000119.1, read as the reverse complement.
CATTTCTGCTCTTGTGCCCTCAGCTCCCGCCCAGGAAGGCCCCCCAAACGTTCCTTAGGAGTTGCCATCCAAGAAAATGCCCGTCTGCTGCCCCACGGAGTGCCAGGCCTCTTATCACCAGGACTTATCTCTCCAACAGGTAATAAAATCCATCAGATGATCAGCCTCATCTCTTCAGACTGCACAGCAGTTAAAATAAACTAATATTGATCTAACTGCCTTGTCCTTCAGGGCTTTTTCAGCCTTTACCAGAGGTTACATTATTGGATTTTTTTTTTTTTTGAGTGTTCGTGAAAACTCTGTTTTGTTGCTGCGGTGACTGAAATCTCATGGATTTGTAATTTAGTTCTTTATTAATTGTAATTTCCTTACAGGAAATGCCATTAAATGTGTTATTTTAGTAAAAGGGGGGGGGGAAAAAAAAAAAAGAAAATGAACTATTGTGTAGGGGCCCTGTAGCAGCATTTGTTCCTTTGAAATGTGTGTGTTTTGGTTCTCGTGGGAGATGAGCAGCGTGGCTAATGTGTGTTGTATTGTAACACCACTAATGTATGCTGCCAGATACAGAAATGCTTGTACAATTAGGGAAGAAACACTTGAAAAGCAGATAAGTCCACCCTGCCACAGTGGATTGTGCTTTAATAATCTGCTTGCAGTATCATCATGTGAAAAAAGGAGCATGAAAATATGTGGAATTACAAACGAGCCCTAAACAGAACTTAATGCGTGGTGTTTAATTTCACTTCATTAATTTATTAAGAGAGTTTAAATTAAATCTTTTGCTGTCCTGATGAGTGCTTTAATTTTTTATTAATTGCTGTATGCTGAAGGTAAGTTTATTTTCACAATAAAGCTGCATTCACAGGCTGCATTCATAAAAGTAATTGCTTAAATATTCAACAGGTTTAGCAGTTGGAGGATTACTGTCAAAGTCCAGCCTAAATATATTGTAACTCCACAACAACCAAAGCTAGTGAAGGGTTTAGCAGAATATAAAGTTGTAGTTTTTGCTACAGGAAGCATAGAATTTTAAATAATTATTTCTGGGAGTGCAGTGATGGTCTCAGAGGTTGCTCTGATAGCAGAACCTCTGCACTGCAAACGAGGACTTTGGTGGCTCTTGGTGTTCGGGGGGGAAACACAGGGAGACCTTTAATTTTTAGTTTTTAGCTCTGTCGTGTTCTCATCTCAGGAATTCCATGAGTTCACTATTTATATAGTTAATGCTGGACAGGAAAGCAGAAGAGCCTCCTTGCATTGATAATTTCTTCTCTGAAATGCAGAATATCCCGTATTAGTTTCCCCCTCTGTGTTTGCAAACAGGACATGCAGTGCTGCAGTGTGTGTGCAGTGTATTTCAGGGGGCAGGGTGTGCACATTCCCTGGCTCACAGACACCTGAGTGTCACCAGTGTATTTGAGGGTGTGGGGTGTGCACATTCCCTGGCTCACAGACACCTGAGTGTCCCCAGTGTATTTCAGGGTGTAGGGTGTGGGGTGTGCACATTCCCTGGCTCACAGACACCTGAGTGTCCCCGAGTTTCAGTGACACTCAGGACGTTGAAGTTGAATGTCCAGGCTCTCGGAGGGGGATGTTTAACACACGGGGGGGGTCTCCTTTCAGCCAAGTCCTCTGTGACCCTGTGGCTGCCTGTGAAAAGCTGTGTGTGACCCGAGTGTCAGACAGTGCCTGGGGCAGCTGAAAGGGCAGAGAATGCCCGTGGCAGGGGGTGCCGGGGTGTCCCGGGCTGTCCCGGGGTGTCCCTGACGCCGTCCCACGGCAGGACAGCGCCTGTGCTCATGGCCTTGTCACTCACACACCACAGCATGAGAAACCACTGCACCAGTCAGGGGTGTTGCTGAGTAAGGGAAGGTGCCAGGAGAGCCCCATGGTGGAGAACCCCCGCCTTGGGCTGCTGTGAACACACAGAGCACACGGGATGTGACGCCCCTGCTCACACTTTGGTCTGGCTGCCTTCAGAACTTTGCACTTGGAATCTTTCCTTTGGGCTGAATTAAGAACAAAATGGGGTTTTAACACTTGTCACAGAACAGAGGTTTTTCTTCCAGGCTTCTGAATGGTGGATGATAGACTGGAATAAAAGTTGCAGGGTTATTAACCTGTTGTCTACGCTCTCTCTGTGGTTCTGACAGGTTTGGCCCAAGGTTTGTGTGTGGAATTGAGTCTGTTCCTGCCTCTGGCTGCTCCCAGCTTGGCAGAGGCTCCTGCAGGGAGCAGGAGCAGGAGCAGGGCTGGGACAGACACCCAGGAGAGTTGGCCCCATTGGCTGGATCCATCCCTTCCAGCAGAGTGGAGGCTGACAGGGAGACAAGAATGGCTTTTTACATCTTGGTGACTCCTTTGGTCAGCTCCTTCCTCTATCTGCAGTAATTGCCCAAAGCATTTTTTCTGGGTATCTTCTTATCCAGTTCTTGATGCTCCCATGCCTTACCTTGCCTGTTCTTCCTACAGCACAGATATGCAGATGCTTATATTAACCTGTTATTCTAATTAAAAACCCCTCACTCTGTTCTTACATCTCTCCCTCATTTTCTAACGTGCCCAACCGAATTTTCTCCCAATAAACTCATTTTAGTGGCAGGCTCCACATCAGCAAGTGCAGCATGATTGATCCCTCTCTTGCATTTGTTCATTTTCCCCCTCCCCTCCAGTCTGTATCACGTTGAAGAGCAGGAGCTGGCGCTGGAGAGATGGATGGGTGTGGAGAAGTCTCTGTTCTGGTCTGTCTGGAGAGGGTATTACAGAGTGATGATTAGTAACTTCCTGCAGACTCGGGAGCCATCTGTGTTTGCACTCCTTGAAATGTGCTGTTATTTTCATCACCCATTTGGTTTGTGTCAGCTCGGTTTACATGGTCATTTTCACATAATAAACAGGTAGTTAAATTAGGCACACTGCATTTCCCAGTGTGGACTGGATTTTTTTGACCTCTTGGCAAAGGGAGCTGCAGCTACTCTTGTACATCAGTAACTGTGACTGAAGCCTCGACCTTTTTAATTGTTTGTAGGTACTTTGCACCACTGGGAAATGAGAATATTTGGGTTCCTTTTGGGTTCCTGAGAAAAATGAGTTGGTTTGTCTGTGCTGCACGGAAGGGCTGGTGGAAGTGGCACAGAAATCCTGCCCTCACTGCATCCTCCAGGAGCTGATATTTCAGTACTGCCCATTTGATGTTAACTTAATAGAAAGTGTGGGTTTTTTAACTTGTATTGGTGTAGGAAGTGTGGAAATTGGTGTGGTGCCCCTGCCTGCTGTGAGGGCAGAGGAACAAACCTGCATGTCACAGAGGGATGGTCATCAAAGGCTCAGCCCTTCAAACAATGCCATGGGATGAAGTGACAGGAACAGAAAAAGGCTTTATCTCCTATTAATGTACAAGGCTTTATCTTCAGTGTATCTTAGCAAGACACTCGGGGCTTATTTATGGTGCAGATTCTCAGGGAAGTTTTGAGAAGTTTCAGGGAAGGAGCTTTTTGGGGTTTGAAGCAGTGGTTTGTTGTGTGGAGAGAAGCTGAAACCTGTTGCATGATTTAAACCAGCAAACTTTTGGTACAGAATGAAGCTGAAAGAGTAGTTGGATCTTTTGATTGTTATCTGTGCAACTTCAGTCCTCACAGGCTCATCCTCAGGTTAGAAAACCACCCTGTGAAGTGCAACTTTTCTCTATTCAGTTTGTAGGATGTCTGCTATTATTTTATTAAAACTATCTTAGGGTGCTGTATTTTTGTTTTAAGGTATTGGAGAGGGTGATTCATGAAGAAAATTATCCTGCCACTGGAATTTGGTCAGATTTTGGTACAGAGCACAAACCTGGGGCAGGTTTTTTCAAGGGATAGGATTGGAATCTGTGTGACTGCACAAGGGCAGGGGATCCTGCAGCTGCAGAGTCTGCATTGCTGTCACCTCCCTTGAACTCATCCTTTCTTTTTCATAACCACTTAAAATAGACACTGTCTCATTAGCTGTTTCCTGGAGTTTTTAAGAATGTTATAATTAAAATATTGACCTGTTTGTACAGGTACAGAGACTTTTTTCAGTACAGCTTTGTCTTATTAATAGTTAAAAGAAGGTGTTGTCAACTGAATAGTTTCAGGTGGTTAATATTTTAGTGAAGTTAATATTTTAATAGCTGTACCAAGTCACATCTTTGTGGGACTCAAAAACAGGAGTCTGATACTTCATGTGGTGCTTAATTCAGCAATGAGAGCAGCAGCCACTGAGTCTTTCTGCAGAAAAAGGAGGATAAAGCAGTGGTTGGTGCAGTCTTCAGGTGCTTGGGGTTGGGATAATCCATTTTAAAGGAATGAGTGAAACTGATCCCCCCTCTTGGGGTGCTGTAGGGCCCCCAGGGATCTGGATTCTCTGGGAGCAGGGGATTGTAGCATTAAGGAACCCTTTTCTTTCTCAGCATATATTTTTTATATTTACATCCCATTTCTGTGGCTCATTTGGCTGTTGACAATTACCCTTATTTATTTTTTTTTCCCCCCCCAGTTGTCATAGATGTCATTTCAAAGTTCCATTTCTAATGAGAAGCATATGCAGGACTTTGTCACTGTTGGCATCACCTGGCTGGACAGGAATTATTATTTTTAATCAAAGGCAAACATCCTGATTAAAGATGCCACAACACTCCCCTGCCTCTGGGAAACGTTACCACTTTATAAATCGTGCTCGCTGACAATTCAGCAGTGAATTACTTTGATATATATGGCTAATAAATTAATATGATTAAGTTAATGAGGAGTACAAGTGTTGCCAAACTCCACTCGTCGGGCTTTTAATGCTGCTCCACATTTGCAGCTCGAGCTTCCCCCTGTGGTGAGAGGATCAGTGCTACCTACGCACTGTCACGGTGATAAATGGCAGATCCCACAGTGCCCTGCACTCCATCTGCTCTGTCCCCAAAATGAGAGAGATTTTATACAAATCACACACTCAGAAGCTCAAAGGACTGGGGGGGGGGGAAGATCTATTTTTTCAAACAATAATAAAAATGCATACATCTCTTTAGCAACTCTTCATTTTTACTGTCATCATGAATGCAGATAGATTTGGGAAATGAGAGCTCGTGTGAGTAACGGAGCAAAGTTATCCACACACAGCAGAGCTGACAAATAAGCTGCATGCTCGCTCTTTTATTTTATCATGCAATGTTCTGAGATAAAAAATGATGTTAGAACATCTATTTAACTGGATTTTAAAATTAAAGACCATGTGTGCTGCATGATTGAGTACCACCCATCTCCTGGCAGCAGAGCTCTGTGCTGAGGGGAGCAGGAATTGGAGTGAATGAGGAATGCAGGATCATGTCATTACTCTTTAAAATGCAGCCATTCAGTAGAGTTGGGATAATCTGAGAACTATACTTGGGGACTGTGAGTCACTCCTTTTCTCTTTTAATATTATCCTTCTTTGGGGATCCATTTTTAGTGTCTGCTTTATCTGGGTGGCACATTACATTTCTGACAAATGAATAGCTGAAGCAGTTGAGATTTTCCTGAATGGTTAACCTTGTTGTAAATTTAATTTACACAAAGCCTCAGCTACTAATTACTGTCCAAGAAGTGTGAAACTCAGCGATATACTTTCATTTTTATGCATTTGGAGGGATTGCTTTCAAAAATTGGATCCTACTGAGTTCATCCACCCTTAGACATGAGCAGGTTCAACCCAAGTGTTCACACTGGGAGAATTAAGACTTTATCACTTTGACACTTGGGGTAGGTCTGTGCTGAGTTTATCTGGGTTTTCAGGTGGAAGGGAACCAGTTGAAAAAGTTGGCTAAAGAATCATAGAGTTGGCAAAGTCAGTGAGTTTTCCTCTCTTTGTTTTTATAATCCATGACACTCTTTTCCACCACTGTTTCTGTTCTCTGATGGCACTGGGGTCTGTGATGATCATCATACCTTTGCTTCTCTCTGTCTTTAACTGGCTTGGAAACTGTTTTAGCTCTTTTAAGTTGTCATTAAACCACTGTTTCTGTTCTCTGATGGCACTGGGGTCTGTGATGATCATCATACCTTTGCTTCTCTCTGTCTTTAACTGGCTTGGAAACTGTTTTAGCTCTTTTAAGTTGTCATTAAACCACTGTTTCTGTTCTCTGATGGCACTGGGGTCTGTGATGATCATCATACCTTTGCTTCTCTCTGTCTTTAACTGGCTTGGAAACTGTTTTAGCTCTTTTAAGTTGTCATTAAACCACTGTTTCTGTTCTCTGATGGCACTGGGGTCTGTGATGATCATCATACCTTTGCTTCTCTCTGTCTTTAACTGGCTTGGAAACTGTTTTAGCTCTTTTAAGTTGTCATTAAACCACTGTTTCTGTTCTCTGATGGCACTGGGGTCTGTGATGATCATCATACCTTTGCTTCTCTCTGTCTTTAACTGGCTTGGAAACTGTTTTAGCTCTTTTAAGTTGTCATTAAACCACTGTTTCTGTTCTCTGATGGCACTGGGGTCTGTGATGATCATCATACCTTTGCTTCTCTCTGTCTTTAACTGGCTTGGAAACTGTTTTAGCTCTTTTAAGTTGTCATTAAACCACTGTTTCTGTTCTCTGATGGCACTGGGGTCTGTGATGATCATCATACCTTTGCTTCTCTCTGTCTTTAACTGGCTTGGAAACTGTTTTAGCTCTTTTAAGTTGTCATTAAGAAACACCTTAAAGTCAAAAGCAGTATCAGGAGGTGGGAAGGATTTCTCTCCAGCACTCCTTGTTTTCTGGAGGACTATTTTGGCAATAACAACACTATTAGAATTGAATAGGGTTTGTTAGGTTTTATTTTCCTTCACAAAAACTTGGATAAAGTTGAAGAAATAATTTCTATTTACAGTACCTTTAACCAGTATCACAAGCAAGTGTATTCAGATACCTCAAGAGTGTTTGTGTAAGAAGCCCAGACTGTCTTGCATTTTAATGTAAGAAGCTGTTTTTTGGCTTCACTGAAGTTTATTGCCATGGAAGAATTTTCCTTTGCTGCTGATGGAGAATGGCTTATTGATTGAGCTGGTTACAAGGCTCATCAAAGGCACTGTAGGGTGACAATCCTCTGGTAGGCAAATGGAACATCCTCAGACTCTGGGCTGTCACCTGGGGGACAGGAGGCCTCTCCATGATCCTTCATTTTAAAAGAGGTGTATTTTATGCTAACAGGAGACATTGGAATACCATGGCAAACACCATCAGAGACAGGCAGCATTGATCTCACTGATGCCCCTGCTCTCTTTCAGATTTATCCAGCAGTTAAGCTCAAGTTATGCACACACATAAATTTTTGTTTCTGTCATCTGTCTGTAAGTAGATAGGTCCAGTTGTAACTGGTGGGATAATACATCTCTGGTTGCAGAGAAATGTTGATCCACCTTCTATTTAAAATGCTCAAAGCCACTACATTTGCATAAATACAGCATTCAAATCTGCATTGGGGTGGTTTCCTGAAGGAGAGTTTTATAGAGCTGTGCTTTGGCAAAATTCTGGGTATAACAACACTGAATAAATCTGAAAAAGTGAACACGTAGTGTACTTAAATCCAGGTATTTCCACAGTCACAATTCTGGTCAGGTATTAAATACTTTAGATGTGATCCAGCAGCTCTTGTGCTCCAGTCTTGCCCTGCAGACCCCTGGAGTCCTGAAGTAGGGAAATACTTCAGTATGTTTTTAAGATTAGGCAAATAAATAACGCCTTTGATTTGGATTGTATTACTTGTTTGCTTAGACAGAAATGTTTTGTGGAGTATGTTCTGTAAGGATGCTTTTGCAACATTCTGAATTCACTGAAAAACCTGTGTCAAACCAATATTTCCTCTTGGTGGTCCCAGTGCTCTTCATCCTTCTGCTGTGTGGAGTGAGTGGGGTTTGTGAAAAGGAACAGACAAGTTTTTTTTTAAAAAATGGGCAAAAAATGTCACCAAGTGTCTGTTGATTGGGAATTCCCCTGAAAGGTTGTGGGTTTTGTTGAGTTTTGGCCACATGGAGCAGCTCAGGGTGTGATCAGGAGGGGACAGTGGATGCTGATCTCAGGATCAGACCCTTCCTCAGAGAAGGCACAGTGGCTGCAGTTGGTGTTTCCTCCTGCACATGAGGAATGTGCTCTTCTTCCAGCCCTCCCCAGGCAATAAAACATGATGCCAAGTGCTGGCAACAAATTAGGATTCCTGATGACCAGGAAGCAGTGAGGAGGCTCCCATTTTTATTTGGAGGCAAGCATAACTAAAATAGATTTCATTGTCTGATGGCTCTCATTAAGTGACTGGGACCACATTAAGACTTCACTGGAAATGTATTTGTGTTGTCCAGACTATTTCATCACAGTCAGCATTAATTGGTGTAAGGAAAACCAAGGTGATTTAATGAGTGTGGAGTCACTGAAGGGAGAGGCCTGTGTGCCTTGCAGGGCTGTGCTGGTGGCAACTGGGTTGTGCCTGTTGTGGAGATAAATGTGGGACTGGAGTTCTGGAGGGTTCAGTCTGGGAACCAAATTCATCCTGGTCATTCTTGCCAAGAGAAATAATTCCTGGAGCTCCCAACCTCCTGTGGCTTGAATGTGAAAAGCTGTGTTTCAGAAAGAGAAGTATTTCATATAATACATGCTGGAATGTAAATGACAGACATTTGATTAGGGAAGGAAAGCCTTTATTAAAATATAATGATCTACATTGTTTTTATGTAATCTAATGAATTATAGTAAAAAGGCTGAGAAATGATCTGGAAAAGGCAGAGTACTCTCCCATGAAAGCAAGCTGTGATAACCTTTTTGTAATTCTTTAACATGTTGAAAGAGGATTTCTACACAGACTTATTAAATTAAGCAAGGTCACCTTTTCATTTTATTAACAGAATTAGTTTGCCAGATCATGGACTTTGATTCTGAAAAATGTGGATGAATCATGCACTAACATATGTCAAGTAGAAAATTGGTTGTAAAATATTAAATCATTTGGCTGCACATTACATCTACATCTCTGTTTTTTCCACTGAACAATTGTAAAAAATAAAATGCATGATTACTGTTTTTCACATTTGCATATTGATTGCATGTGCTTTAATAATAATGACATTTCTAAGTGGAGTGTCTCTCCTGACTGGGTCAATCTCAATCTAATATTTGCATGAAGGGAAGAAAATACTCTCTTCAGTCATATAAAATTGTGTTCTCTTGACATGCACTCCACAGTCATTACCCTGAAAGATTAATTGTAAATAATGACCAGGGAAACTGGGCACAGGCCTAAAGGTGAGCCCATGGGTGACATTTGCAGGAGTAAAACTGACATCATATCATTCAAGTTGTTCAGATACTTTTAGGCTTTTTATATATGTGAGGAGGAAAATGATATTTCTTGGATGTTACATAAATTGAATGCAGAAACTCGCTGTAATGGTTTATAAAGAATTTCACAGTGATTTCTAATTAAGGCAAAAAATGTCATCTATACCTTTCTAATCTCCTGGAATTACCTTTTTTCCTGTCTTGGCCTCTATCACTCTGTTGTTAAGGGAAAATTGGGATATATAATATCTGAGAGAACATGCCAGCAGTAGCCCCAGACTTTCTGCAAAGAAGGGAGTGACTGGAACAGGCTCTTTTGCTGTTGGTGCTTTGCAGTGAGGACACACTGATGTGCAGCTGTGGCCAGAGGTCCCTGCTGTTGCCAGATGTGCAGCAGGCCCATCCCTGGTGCTGCAGGGGGCTCTTGGCTTGGCCTGGCAGTCCCAGAGCAGGTGAGTGGATTCCTCTGAAATCAGGCAGAAAATGTCCTGTTCTGGCCACTGGAGTGGATCAGGCGAATTATCGAGTGGCAAAACTAATTCTGTGCCTTGGGCCATCAGAGCTGCCACTTCCTATAAGTCAGGCCTTCACTTAGTGTGAAATTGGGTTTTATTTTGTTCTCTTCCGGGTATTATGCTGATTCCAGCTGATCCACTGGGTGGGTGTGGGTTGCCCAGAACACTGGAGCTGTTTCAGATGTGCTTTGCTGGTGAAACAGGACAGTTCTCCTTTCAAGGCTCTGTTATGCTCTATACATTTCAAGTAATATTTCACTTTATCAGGTGGGAACTCCAATGAGAAAAGCTTGAATATGGTTTAAAATGAACTGAAAGTGCACATGGCTGAGCTTTCTCTTAAAAGCACCTACAGTTCAGGTGGGCCACATTTCTGAGAACTAGAAATAGATCTGCAGTGAATTGTAGCCCATTAAGTACTGGCTAATTTGAATGAGTTTGACAGAGAAAAATACTCCTTTGGAAAGCACTGAATATTGTTTTCAGCAGCAGAATATTGCCTTCAGTTCTGGCAGAAAGAGAGCTGAGATGTGCTGAAAGCACTCATACAGGTGATGTACCCCAGGCAGTAATGGGGTGTAGAATTCTGTCCAAATGGCAGTCCCTCATCTGGCTGTGCCCTCTGGTGCTCAGCATTAACATCTCCCACTAAAAGAACAGCAAAACATATGGAGTCTTTTATTTCAAGCAAAGCAGAATCAAAAAGAATAATGAGGATAAAAAGTGCAGTGCCTGTGGTGATGGGCAAGGGGAGATGCTTCAGCAGAGTGAATCAGAACAGCAAAGCAGAAACAGCCTCAAGGCACCTCCCATAGGCATCCAGATAGAGGATTCCTGTCTGTGCAGTGCAGAAATTTGGGGATGCACATGCATCAGATGCTGAAACAAAGAGGCAGGAGGGACCAGAGCCAGTGCTGCAGCTCCCATTCTCCCAGGGCATTGTGCTGCTGGGTGGAGGGAAGGGTGGAAGGAAGGAAAGGCAAGTTGAAAGGCTCATACTGTGATTAAGATGGATGGATTGCTGACAGTGTTGGAGCAACAGCTGCTGAATCTGGGAGGCACTTGAAAGAGTCTCTCTATTTTGTTAGATATGGAAGTCAATAGGTTATTTGGGCTAAGAACACCCTATTATTCAAATTCAGCTGACCCAGAAAGCTTTGCCATCTTTCAATGGCAATTCAGAAGGCTCTGCTGTTTTAGATGGTGGGTTGAGTATTTCCCTTGTTCTCTGGAGCCCTGTGTAATAGATGGGTATATTGATCTCAAATCCTTCTCCTGAAATACATTAGATGTGTCTGGATAAAGCAGGAGAAGGCTGCTTGGTGTTTGGAGCTGGTGTTTTCAGCTGATGGCGGAAAACTTGTCACCAGAATCTGTTTTTCAAACCTATTAAATACCAAGGAAATGTTCCATGAGTTGTTTTGGCCTTCCTGTTTTGGAACTGCTTCTTTAAAAATTTTAATTACAGATAATATTTCTTCAGAGTAGCTTATCAGTCTATATCAGTCCTAATCCTGGTGAGAATTTGTGTTCATTGAAAGTTTTCACTGCAGGTTGTGCTCAGGAAAACACCCTGAGGAGAATTTTTTTGCCCACTGATATGGACACATCCTTCCCTTTCTGTTGTGCCTCTCTCCTGATGCCCATTTTTCACTGCATCATATTACTCTGCCTTTCTGCTTTATTTTTCTGCCCTTGACTTTTATGTCTGCACCACAATTTGTGCTGACCTTGAGGTTGCCCTCACTTTGCTGAGCCATTCCAGTGTCGTGGCCCTCCCCAAAATCCTCCCCCTGGGATTCTGATTGGGAAACCAGAGCCCTCCTAGAAACTGCTCCAGGGCCATTTCTCTCTTCCTTTCGAGTGAGTGTTTATTTCCAGGCAGTAAAGAGAAGGGATGATACAGAAGACACAGAAGTGGGAAGCAGTGAATCAGGGGCTGCTTTGGGTGGGTTTGCTGTGGTGTCTGTGCCACCTGCAAGAAGAGGAGGATTGGGAAAGGTTGGGATGAGAGAGAGGAATCTCAGCCCTGAACATTCAAACCCCTCGAGATCCAAAGCAGGCAGAGATGAGGGTAGTTGGTGGTGTTATCACAAAAGAATGGCCTTTGGTCTCCTTGGCTGCTTTCTGTTCTTTTTTACTTCTTTTGTTATAATTCACCAGGTGTTTTTCTGGTTTTCAGATTCTGATCTATGGAACAGTGAAGGTCCAGCTCTGTGTTTGTGTCACTCTGTGCTGATCCAGTGACATTTACAATAGATAGTAAAACATTGCTCACTTTTGGGATTTATTATATTTTTAAAGGCTGAGATGATTAGCCACTGTGTTAATTGAGGAACTCGCTGGCCTTGGTAATGAGCTGATTTTCTCAGTTTTCCTGTTCTCCAGCTCAAGAAGGTCATACTGGTCTTTGAAAGAATGGCTAAACTGTGACATCTGATGTTACCACTCAATTATTTTTGCTAGATGACAGCCAGTGATACAACTGCAACACCTGCATCTTCTTCACCATCAAATAATGGGTTTATACATCCAACAGAAGTTTTGCAGTGGATTTTGTGGGATGCCATTGTAGTTGGAGGAACTGGAGAAATGATCTTTCATAAATACTAAGGGGACATGAGCATCTCTGTTAAAATATGCTCAAGGAACTTGGAATTGTTTCAGCCACATCTTTAAATTTTTTTCAACATTATTTTTAATTTTATAAAACAGAACACTGTTTGTGTGTCAGCTGGAAGCATTTATTGTGATCTATGATGAACAATACCTGTAAGTGAAAGGGAATTGCAATATCTTCCCCAGGTTAACTTTAATTTTGTTTAATGGATGAATGAGAGGCAGCCTCTTCCCCAGGGTTATTTAACATTAGAACTGGAACCTAATTAAGGGATTTTAGACTTTTTTTTTTTGTAGTCTCAAAAACAGGGAAAGTTTGAGGCATCTCCTGGTGGGAGGTGCATGAGGATGGGCTGGGACTCACTCAGGATCTTGTCCTCCAAGCCTCTTGTGTTGGATTATTCCATATGGGACTGAGGAGGTTGCTCAGTCAATAGATATGAAATACTTAGATGGTGGAAAGTGTGTGTAGAACAGTAAGGCCATGGTTATTAGTCTTGTCTTTAAAAAACCCTGCACTCAATTCCAGGGCATTCTGCCCCTCTAACAAGAGTGAGAGCAGATTTTGCAGTGAAATTGTAGAAAACTGTGGTAGATTAACTGAAGCTGCAGTCCCTCAACATTTGTATTCTATTTGGGATGTCACTTCCAGTCAGGTTCTTAAAAATGTGGTGGTGGAAATGGAGAAGTTTCAGCAAATATTAAATGTAACAATGAAGACTTTTGTTCCTCATTAAACCGTTTCTTGATGTTTCCCGATAGATTTCCACCTAAACACTTGCTAATCCCAGAGCTCTGACAGGCAGGGCCTGCTGAATTAGGCCAACTCCTGCTACAAATAGCTGCTGCACATGAAACAGTAATCATTGCTTTCCACTCTATTATTAGATTAACTTCATAGGGATTGCTTTTTTCTCCTGTGAGTTGATGCATAAATGACATGCTTTACCCTCCAATAAATCCAGCAGCAGAGTGGCTCTGACACGATGTTCATACCCCTTAGTCCCATGACAGATTATTTTTGATGGCTGCAGAAGTTTGCAGCAGCTTGAAACCATTAGAATTTAAAGGCATCATTGAGGTTTTATGGCTGGAGCTGCTGCAGACACCCCAGGGCTGAGCTGGGGATCACCTGCCACAGGCAGGAGCCTGGTGGGGAGGGAACAGCTCTGCACCTTCTCCCTCTCTCCTTGCCCTGAAAAATGTCCCAGACACTCACTGCAGACAGTCCCAACACACAGGGACCTGTGGCACACACAGGGGTTCTGGATGTGGATGAACACACTGAGAACATTTAAACCTTTGTTTCTTGTTAACCTTTTTCTATTGCTAATGGTCCCTGTTTTCCCCACTCAGCAGTAAGTTAAAGTTGGCATTGTGAAATTCAGTTTTAGGAGGGCATATGTGCTTTTAATAGTGTTCTTTTTTTCAGATTTAAGAATTACGTGTTTTTTTTTCCTAACAAAACCCAGCTAAAGTTTGCAGAGCTCAAGACTCTTCAAATCCAAGATGTTTTCCGCTGTTTGTATCTCATGTGAGTCAATAGCTGGGTTTGGCTCTGGTTCTAAACTCTGCTCACCTGTTGTTTCACACATCTGTCTAAAATCCCCTGCTTTTAGACAAGAATCACAACTATAAAAATGCTCCCTGCCTTGGGAGGAAGATACACAATGATTTCCATTGATTTGTGCGTGTGTTTGTATGTGCCTAAAAAACATCACCTCAAATGGAGCTCTATAGATTTCCATAAATCTCTCCATAGATTGCTGTGCTCTGAGGGTTTCTCTGAAAAGAGATTAAGACTTTTTCATGCCCCAGCTTTGGCTTTGTGCTCTGGACAGTGTGATTGAACCTGTCTGTGTTCTTGTGTCCTGTAATAGGGATGTCAAGCAGATTCAGGTCGATGAGTCTGGTGTGGAGTAAAGAGCTAATCTTAACACAGATCTGCTGCAGCCTGACAGCTTTAGATTTGACAAATCTCCTTTTTAAGGAAGGCCAGCACAGAGAATAAGGGATGAACGTGGTATAAACTGCACATGCTGTTGATAAATACAAAATTCTCCTAAGAAAGCTTTAAAGTATTTAATGATATTACTTTTTTTTCCTTAGAAAAATAAAGGGGGTGTTCAGGAGTTACATGAATTGTGTCCCTGAGGTGAGGTGGATTTGGAGATGGTTCAGTTCTGCACATCCTGTGGCACAGGCTCCCTTTTTCTGTGCATTCTTCAGCACAACTGTCCTGTCCTGTTTGAGAACATAGAACAGGACAAACTGATTTCTCTGTGGAAATCTGTAGTTTTATATATCAGTATCTTCATGTTATAATCTTTCTGGAAATAGGACTGATTTTGTTAGGGTAAAATATTTATGCCTTAAGAGGAAAATAATTAAAAATGATACTGAGAAGGCTTTTGGAGTTTCCAAATGTGAACTTTGGCTGCAGAACTTGGAGCATTAAAAGAGAGAATGAATCCTTCCTGAACTCAAGCATCAGCTAAATTTGGTCTTATTGGAACATCTTGAAATTTGATTTCAGGTGTTTACAATATTCCTCTACAGAGTTCTGTCCCTGGGATGCTGTTGGGACACCTGTAATTTTAGTTGTTCCAGTGCTATAACCAAGGCTGGGGGGTTTTTGTGGTGCTGGGCTCACCTTTAGTGTCTGCAGCAGGCACCTCTTTTCTTGTCTCAGTGTGGAAATTTCTACCTGTTTTGTGATCTTTGGTGCTGTAAAGGATGATCAGTTGGGATCTGTCTCACAGATCCTTGTGCAGATGAAATGGAAGTTGTTGCCATCACAGGGAACATACAATTTTAGTATCAGCCTATTTTTCTTCTGACATGGGACAGTCAGAACTGAAGGGAGCTGAGGATTAATCTGTTGTTTTATCCATGTGTAACCTCCCAACATGTGGATTAAATATCTTCTGCACCTGTAGCATAACATTTTCCTCATGTTCCAGAGTTCTACCTTAAATAAAACCACTGCAGCTTTCTGATGACTTCAAAGACATGAGAAACCACAGTCAGGTTGAAAGCATTTTATTGTTTGTAATCCTTAGCATAGTGCATATTAAATGTAATAACTGATGAGTTTAGGAGGATAATCTATTGCCATATGCAGGATCCATGCTTCATAAGTTCTATACATCTTTAAGAACTGTTAACTTTTATAGAATCTGCTGCAACAAATCATCCTGGAATGCTGTGTACTTGTGTTTTCAATTGGGGCTCTACCATTTGGTCGAAGTATCTTCTCTACTTCCATCATCTCATTATTTCCTTCAGAGCAAAGAGGGAACAGTGTTGGGTGGGAGGAGGAGGGAATGCTAATTGAAACCATGTAATAAAAAGGTAATTTAGCAAAACTATTAGTTTTGCCTTTTTTTTTTACTATTTTAAACCTATTATTTTTAAAATTACATCTGTATTAAAAAGGCTGTAAAACTCCCCTCAGTGTCAGCGCATTGCATCTTAATTCTCATTTTCCTTTGCATGAATAGTAAAATCTTTATAAATCGAGAACCAAAATTAATTGAATAAACTTCAGTTGAACATTTTTATGCTTCTGCTTGGATTAAAAAAAGCCTATTGTGGACTTTCTGAAGAACATTTACTGGTTTCTAACATTGACCACACCTCGAAAGCAGCAGAGGAAGAAAGTGCTGATGGAGGGAAACAAGCCCCAAGAACAAATGTTAATTGGGTTCTGTGTTTATGGCTGTAATGGAGTTGCTCACACCCATCTGTCTGTTGCTGGATCATGGTTCTCCAGCCACAAATATCTGCAAGTGCCTTTTTTTCAGCCCTGCAGTCCCTGAGTTGCACCAGTTCAGCACCTGATGGACACACTTTTGCCAGGTCACTTTGAGCATGAACTGTGCCCTCTGTGTCTGGTTATTTATTTCATTTATAACAGATAGATAATACAATATATTATATCACAGTGAGGGTAGTGAGGGGCTTGTTGAGCAGGAACAAGCACCTGCCTGTTCCAGCCTTGCTCTGTGTGTGTGTCACACAGGTTTAGGGGGTGTGTGCAGGGAGCAGAGTTTGACAGCCTTTCCCTTCCCTCAGAAATGCTGGGATTACCTGGGCAATTGTTTTCTCAGAATGCCATAATGTAATCTCAAACCTAATACTCCAACAACCCTGCACTAATTAAAACTGCAATTATATTTTTGCTCAAACAAAACGACTTAATAAACATTATCACAAACTGTTTACCCTTCCCAAAAACAATTTATGCTCACTAATACAATTTCCCATTAAAACTGCTGCCAGGTAAATTAAAAACTCTTGAAATAGTAAGTAAGTGGGAAATTAATTCAACAGTTTAATCTAGAGCTAATAACAGTTGCAAGCTCAGAAAAAGATTGCTACAGCGGGGAGTTAATTAACAGCTTATTCCCCGTTTGATAAAAGTAATCCACTCTAATTCCAGTGTAATTTACCTCAATGTAATATAAAACCACAAGCTGCTTCTGGTGCTGGTAATTATTAGCCTTGTCCTGTGGCCACATCACCAATAAAAGTCAGCAGTATCTTAATAATAAAAGGCAGGCTGCTAAATGCCCACGATTAAAGATGGGACAGGGAATCTGGAGAATGTGGGAAGCTGGAGGGGCTGGAGGGGCAACTTCAGCTGGAAGGAGCCCTGGTTCTGCTGTGCCTTTCCTATCCCAGCTGGTTGTGCTGCAGGAGGTTCTGTCTGATAACTGCACTTCTCCCATTTCTCTCTTTGGGGGTTTAAAACAGGCATCAGATTTTATACATTCATATATATATATATGTGTGTGTGTGTGTATGAGTGCACACTCACCTGTACAAATACATGAAAAATACATTGTAGTATAGACTTTCTTGTTTGATCCCAGCACAGTGTTTTCTGATCATTATTTTTGTTTGCTCTTGAGCATCATGGCATCTCTCACTAGGGAACTTGAGCTTCATATTTCAGTACTGCCAGTTTTTCTCAGTTTTGTTTCTGGCTGTTGAGAAGTCTCCCTGTGATGTGTTGATGGCACTTTCCCTTTGTCACTGATTTAGGGATGTCAGAGGAAGGATAAGGACAAGTTAGCAGACTGTAATCAGAATTTAATATCAGTACCTGAAATTAAATGACCTATTTTATCATATGAATTCTACTTGGAATAAAAAATGTGTGGTATTATTTCAACCTGTTGGTTATTAACAAGGGGTGATGGGTTTGGAGTTTTTGCTGTCACCTAAAACATTTGTGTATTATATTGATGTACTTGAGTAACTTCCTCCTGGGAGAGGGAAATAAATCCCTGCTGGGACCTGCTCCATGGGATAACAATTGCCAGCAAATACAACTGCTGTTGGAATTGGAGGGCTTTGCTAATTATTCCTGGCACAGGAGGGATAAAGGTTGAAGCCTAAGTGAGCAGACAAAGCTCAGGTTCACCATAAAGGTGTCAGAGCTGCTGACAAGGATGAAGTGGCTGCAGTGACAGCTCAGTTACAGAGATGCCATTTTGTCCCACAAGTCCCACAAGAAGTTGGATTTTTCTTGGGTTAGTGCAGAGACTGACAAGTGTTTGGGTGTGAATTAGTGTGTGAGGTGTTTGGATGCTCTCCTTTTTCTGTTAGTGCTGATCACCTGAGTCCATGCAGGGTGTTTTCTGCAGAAATGTGGGTTTTCCTTATTTATATTACTATTAATTTTGCCTATTTTCAACACTGACTTTTAGTTTGAGTAATCAGCTCTGGGCTGAGGAATGTTTTCCCAAGGAGAGCTGAGCAACACCTCTCCACTGTAGCTGGTTCCCTCTCCCTGAGAGATGCTCAGGCTCTTTTTTTCTGTTTGAAATGTGAGGGTGGGTGAACCCTGGAGCCCCCAGTGGGCTGAAATCTCCAGTCCTGGCCAGTCTGTCCCAGGTGACCTTTTCTCCATGGGGTGACTGTATTTCCATGATCTCCAGAGGTCCTTTCCATCCTCAGCCTTTCTGTGGATATCTTAATGCACTGGAGTTTCTCCTCCATCTAATGGCACTTTATCATTTTAAGGTTTCCCTTTCAGGCTTTTCCATCAAACAAGACAAGGTACAAGCTGTTAACTGAGAGAAACATAGGAGAGAGTAGACTGAACATGTGCAATGATAGGTGTTTATTTCTGATAGCAGTGATAAGAACTCTCAGAGAAGCTGTTAGTGTCAGACTATACCTGCGGTGAGCCTGTGCTCCCTTCTCCCACTTCAGTTTTTTATGTGCTTGGGAACAATCAGATCTACCAAGCTTAACCTTAATTTACAGTTCTGAGTTTGGAAGGATTTTTATTTTTGTTGTTAAACAGAGGTTCAGTAAAATAAATAATCCTGACTGTAAAGGACTTTTCCTTCCTGCTGAAATTGTCATCCATAACCTGTATTGTGTCTACACACAAAATCTCTATTACCAGTGAAGTGGTGCTTAAAATTCTGTAGGTCAAGGATTGAAACCTCATCATCTCAGAGTAGAGATGCCTGGAAATGAATCAGCACAGCTCATCAGCTGCTCAGCCCCTGGGGATGCAGGGCTGTGGCCACACTCAGAGCCCCAGCAGGGCCAGGGCAGCTCAGAGCAGCCCCAAATTTTGCAGATAAGGGGACTGCTCTGCAGTGTAGCCCGGGCTGAGGTTTTCTAAAAGCCAGAGAAAGGCTTAGATTTAAACATGATTTCACAGTCCAATAATTTGTATTTTTTTTATTTAGTTGCGTTTGACAATTGAGGGGAAAAACGTTCAGGAAATATTTGAAAACAGTTCAGTTTGGTATTTTCATTGCCTGTTCTTCCAGCATTACTGCAAGGTACTCATGATGAAAAGCTATTGTAAATTATATATGAGACTACAGATATATAAATTATATAAATTCATACAATATTCTGCAGGAGGATGGTACTCTGGCAGATTTAATTCTCATTTGGTGTTTGGGATTTTGGCTGGAGTGTGTCAGGTGCAGCTGNAGGAGAGAGTAGACTGAACATGTGCAATGATAGGTGTTTATTTCTGATAGCAGTGATAAGAACTCTCAGAGAAGCTGTTAGTGTCAGACTATACCTGCGGTGAGCCTGTGCTCCCTTCTCCCACTTCAGTTTTTTATGTGCTTGGGAACAATCAGATCTACCAAGCTTAACCTTAATTTACAGTTCTGAGTTTGGAAGGATTTTTATTTTTGTTGTTAAACAGAGGTTCAGTAAAATAAATAATCCTGACTGTAAAGGACTTTTCCTTCCTGCTGAAATTGTCATCCATAACCTGTATTGTGTCTACACACAAAATCTCTATTACCAGTGAAGTGGTGCTTAAAATTCTGTAGGTCAAGGATTGAAACCTCATCATCTCAGAGTAGAGATGCCTGGAAATGAATCAGCACAGCTCATCAGCTGCTCAGCCCCTGGGGATGCAGGGCTGTGGCCACACTCAGAGCCCCAGCAGGGCCAGGGCAGCTCAGAGCAGCCCCAAATTTTGCAGATAAGGGGACTGCTCTGCAGTGTAGCCCGGGCTGAGGTTTTCTAAAAGCCAGAGAAAGGCTTAGATTTAAACATGATTTCACAGTCCAATAATTTGTATTTTTTTTATTTAGTTGCGTTTGACAATTGAGGGGAAAAACGTTCAGGAAATATTTGAAAACAGTTCAGTTTGGTATTTTCATTGCCTGTTCTTCCAGCATTACTGCAAGGTACTCATGATGAAAAGCTATTGTAAATTATATATGAGACTACAGATATATAAATTATATAAATTCATACAATATTCTGCAGGAGGATGGTACTCTGGCAGATTTAATTCTCATTTGGTGTTTGGGATTTTGGCTGGAGTGTGTCAGGTGCAGCTGGGGAGGGCTCAGAGACTTGGGGTTTTGCCTTGTGTGTCTGAGGATGGAGAGTTGGCTGAGGAGGTTTTTTCACCACAGGCAGACTCAAGGTGCATGAAAATAACCTCAAGGACAAAATTTGATTTCCATGTGAGATGTGGTTAAACTCATTAATACATATTTGTATAAATGTGGAAAGTTTTGCAGCTAAACCAACACTGGAGTCCCAGCTGATGGAAATGCACCCCATGGCCAGTGAATTGTCCCAGCCTTTATTTATTTGTGCTGTTCCAAAGTGCCCTTTATTTCCAAGTTTAGGTTGGATTTCCTGCTGATTGCTGCAAATCCCCTGAACTTGATCTCCGTGGTCAAGCACTTGCCATTTTCCTTTCCCCTGTTGCCTGTTTTCCTGGCCTGACCCCCGTGGCAGATGGACCCAGTGACCAGGAAAGGGCAGGAGTTGATGTGGAGTGTGGCAGGGATTGGGGTGTGGGGGGGAGGATTTCAGGGCTGGGAGCTCAGAGAGAACAGAGTGATCCCATCCAATAAACTCTGCTTTTTCCTTCCCATGCTGCCACTCAACATTTTCCCAACTACTGCTGAAAGAACCTGCTTTTCTGCAATTCTTTCTGGCACAGAAGGGCTTTCCTCTATTTCTCTGCCTCATTGACTCTCCCATCTCATTTAAAAATCTTTGCTGAAAATACATCTTTTTCTCCTTGCATGACCCTCATAATTTTTATCTCTCTCTGCTGTTATTTTAGTATGTAATTTTACTTTTAAACCAGCTGATGGCCCTTCATTTGAGGAAGGGCAATCAATAAATTATGTGCTGATTGTGGATATTCTTCTTCATGTTTTTGTATTTCATTGTCCAGACCATAACAGTTGAGAGGTATTTTTGCTGTACTTTTTCACCTTCTCTCAGGTATCATTATTCTTGGCTTTTAATAATTGAAAGAAAATTCAGTCTTTTCCCATCATGAAAGAGGGCAAAGGAATGACTCTCTTACCTGCTAAATGTCATTTATATCAATAAATGAGCAAACTCAACGTGGGTTGAGCAAAGAAAGTGGATGGTTTTCCTGAGTAGTTTTTAGTTCATGTCACTAAATCATCAGCCAGCAGCTTTGAGAGGTTCTAAAAACATCTATGAAAGACTGACCAAGAACTTCTGAAATATTTTCAACCTTTTTTGGGGGGGAAAATTCTGTAACAGCTTTAACAAGAGAAGTTTTTGAGATCCACCTTGGATCTCAAGGTGTGAAGAAGAACTTTTCAATGTTCTGTAACTACAATTTAGATCAATAACAAGTTTGGAAGACTGAAGTTTAGAGAAAGAAGATTCCCCATCTGTGGTAAATGTGGGGATGGTGTGAGGGTAATGAGGCATAAATAATATTGTCCTTTGCTCTTAGATGGATACAGATATTTCCTGTAGATTAGTCCTGTGTCTCATTCTGTGCTAATTAGGAAAAAAAGGCAGGACTGAGCAACTTTGGGCAATTTAAATAGTTTTCCTGCCTGTCTTTAGCTTTTTTGTCAGCAGTTGTGTTGCTTCAAAAAGATTATCTGAACATCTGTGATGAGCAAAGTTTTGTCTGATTGTTGTTTTATGGAGGTTTTAGAAGTAGTTCAATATTAAATACCTGTTTCAAGTAGCACCACCCAGCTCCTTTAAACAGAGTGAGTTCCCCAGCTTTGGGGAGTGGCTGCTGCTGGCTCAAATTAATGCTGTCACTGGAGAACCAAATTGTAATATGTAAAAAGGCAGGAATATGTTCTTGGGTCATTTCAGAGCATCAATCCAATATCAGGAAGACTTTCATTATGGTTTGAGGGATGAGATGTGCATCTCACTCACTGCTGACCCATTCATCACATGCCCCAGCCCAGGCCAGCAGGAGGGATCTCTCCAAGAAAGATAAAGAGCAGGAATTCCAAATGACAGACATTGTTCTCTGTAGCAGCTCAGTGTAATTGAGATGATCCTGTCATCTGCCACTGGACCCAAGGGCTGCATGGGGCAGAAAGGGGTAAAAATGGGAGCCTGAGAGTTTATGGACCAAAATGAGGGGAATTCCATTTCCTGGGTTGTTAAGGAGTATTATTTAGAAGCCTTTCAATTATTTCTATTTAGCAAAAAAAGAAGAGCAAGCAGTAACACATTATTGGCAAAGGGAACACCCTCATCCAGCCAAAACCAAGCACAGAGAGAGGCTACCTTGCAGTCTGAAAATGCTGATTGCACTCTCTGGGAAGCCAGCAGCAAAAAATAGGCTGCTTTTATTTTTTACTTTTGGTAAACAGCTTAATTAATTAATCTCTCATTGGCCAGTGCTGTGCCTGCAGCTTTGCAGATGAATGTGTTCACATTGGACTCCCTGAGCTCCCCAAACTTCGAAGCTGACACTCAATTTGGTAAATGTAAAGCAGCAAGAAGTTATGATACCTTCTCAAAGTCCTTAGCAAATTAAAAGGGCAGCTCTTACAGCAATAAACATTATTTACTAACTTTTAAATGGACTCAGCAGTAAATTGTATGGTGGAACGTGTCAGTGTATCCAGAGCAGCTCCAGCTTTGGGAACAAATAACCTGAGCCACTCTGCTTAAAGAGTTCTTTAAAGGTGACTCTCCTGATTAAACAGCAATTATCATGTTACAGTTTGGTAATAGGCTGCTAGAATTCCAATAAAATTTGGGAAGGAATATCTCAGGAATATCTGCATTGTCTGCAGAACTCCTGAGCTCTGGTCCATTACCATGATTTATTTAGTTAAGATATTTGACAATTCCTCTTGGTTTCTTTTCTCTCTTGGGGAACATGGGTAAGACAAAGTTGCTGTAAGTGCAGCAGTGCTGCTCTCAGAATTCACTTTGAATTGCCCCAAAGTATCTTCAGCTTGGTACTAATATTATTTGCAAACTCCTGAAGGTGGATAGCCAAAATATGTATTTTAATGTGTATTTTTATTAAACTAGACAGCATTATTACTGCCACAGATTAAAGACCTGTGATGTGACTGTAATGCTGTTATTAGATGTTAATGGCTTAGGAAAGGGCTTTGAAGATGAAATAGTTCTCATTTACTTTTGCCCATAATGAACCCTAATGTGTCTGGGGACAGGAGACATCTTTGCCTCTTGTTCAGTTTGGCCAAATAGAAAAGACAAGAACACCAGACAACAATTAGTCACCTGTGAGTGAATGCAACTGGAAGCTGGGAGCAAATCCAGCTGAAATCCAGTCACAGAGATCTCCCCTCTCATTTTTCTGTTTTCATTACATAAAATCAGAGCAGGCAATAGGTTTTCCAGTTTCCCAGATTTCTACTGGGAATTATTCCTAATAGCTGTGTTATTTCTGTGGGTTACAACACCATTTCCTCTCATCAGTGGTGATTTTATGTTCTTCATATTCTGGGTTCTTTCAGGGAGGGGGAAAATAACTCATTTCCTGGACAGAATTTGTTTTCTGCACTTGGAACTGTTTTTGCTCAAGAACTGAAATACTTGATCTTGTGGACAAAAGTGAAGTAATGTCTCAGGAAATCTGGGTTCCTGTCACAGTGTGCAGCTAGAACTGGTTTTATTGGTATATCCATAGGAATATGTCTCTTTACCCTTGGTTCAAATGGTTCAGGGCAGGTTTTTCCAAGGTAAGAGCTTTCATGGAGCACCTTAAATACAGTTTAGAGTCAATAACCAGAGGGACATTATGTTGAAGTGGTTACAGATTACACTTCTGCAGAATCACAGAATGTGAGGGGTTGGAATGGCCCTAAAAGATCATCTTGTCACAACCCCCAAAGCCTTACAACCTCTTAGTCCTGTTGTGTTTTGCTTGTGACAGCAGGACTTGGACCCTCTCTTGTCTCACTTTGCTTGGCCTAAAGGCTTCCCAACTGATGGAGAAAAAAGAGCTTTCCCTGAGCCTGGAATACCCTGGAAATCAAATCCCAGCTCTGTCCAAGCATTGGGAGAGGCTGTCTGTGCAGTGCTGTGGATTTCTTCCAGCAGGAAAAAAGCAGAACACAGCAGCATATGTTCCAGGGTTTACATTATTTAGGAGAAAACCAATCCGTGGCATATTTTAATCATTAACAGATTTTAATGAAGTATTTTTGTCTGTGATGTGACTTAATAGAAATGATTCTTCTAGGGAGGACTGGCATTTTCTGTGAAGCCTGGAAGAAGCAGCAGCCCAGGAGCTGTGTGTGTGCAGGGTCTGGGACACACAGAGCCTCCTGTGCCCCTCCAGGGCTGAGCTTCAGTCCTGCTGCACCTTCCTGGGCTCCTGTTGTTCTTTGGAAGATTTCCACAGTGAAAAAGAAAACAAAAGAAAAGCTCTGAGTGCTCATTTTTGGTCTCTGGCTGTTATTTTTTAAAAGGTGCAGTTATTGATGTCTCCATAGCAGATGGTGTGATCCCATGGTGCCTCTTAGAAAACGTGATATATAAGCAAGTACCTCAATAGTTCAGTGTTCATCATATAAATCAGCCTTATGATATCCTCCACAGGCTGCTCCTTTTATATTCCCACTAAGGACCAAATTAATCAAGCACGATTTTACTTAATTTTTTCTTTATATTCTACAGGGTTTTTATTTGTTACAAGTTCCTTTTTACCCATAAATGCTTTTTAATAAATCCCTTTTCTAGCACAGAACCAGACACTGAAGATGATGAAGAATATCTGTATTTCAGTATTTGGAAACTTGAGCCCACCAGCAGGACAGTTGGAAGACTCAAGGGATGACTTTGTTTACCACAAATCCAAATCACTTGTATAATATTCTACTAATTGGTTTAATTCTAACTTTTTTCCTGTCATTTCTATATATTCCATATAAAAGAGCTCTCTGATTTTTGAGCTTCTTCCCTCAGAAATTCCAGTAGTAACAAGTTCCATATTTTAAGCTGCAGAAAAACCTTCAGTGGGAAATGTATAAAAAGCAAGATGTAGATTTGTGCTGCTGAGCAGTGAAAAGGCTGAGCCCAAGACCTGTTTTGGTGATACCTAAATGTGCTGGGTAATTAATTTTGTGAGGGTTTGTGTGAGTCAAAAAGGACAAAGTTTTTTATTGAAGTTTTCTGGGCTTAATGTCTTAAGAGAAGGGAAGTGAAAACACTGCTGGATTCAATAGAAAGTTTTCAGTGGCTGGAGAAATAGAATTTATAGGGGAAACAGGGACTGGATTCCACACTGGATGCTCTTTGTTGATCAACAGACTGTTGAGAATGAAAGCATATATAATTATATATATATAAATACATATAT
>VYZS01000117.1:283-10669 GCA_013400695.1 Neodrepanis coruscans | reverse complement strand
CACCTTTTTCCCCCTTTCAGCACTAAATCTCTCCTCGGGCTAAAAGGGAGGGAAGGGGGCGTGTGGTTTTTGTAATCTTCTTGAGTTGTTTTCCTCAGTCGAAACCGGGCAGAGGTTCAAGGCTAAGGGGATCTCGAGACCACGTGCTCCCTTCTAACTACCCCAGAGTCTCTCAGCCGGGCTCAGAGGGAGAGAGAGACAAGCACTATCTCCAGAGTGTCCTCACCCCAAACGCGGGCCCTGGAAAAATTTAATTTGTCTGTCTTGCACTTTATTTGTCGGGTTTTGGTGTTTGCGCAAAATAAACTGTGATTTTTGTGTGTTTTCTTCATTTTTGGGGTGTGTTTGTGATTTCTCTCAGAGTCTCTGCTCCAAAATCACTGAATTTGTGGTAAAACCACCACAGTATTCTAATTCATTGTTTTGTTCATGAATTGGTCTAATTCATTGTAGTTCTGTAACTGCTTGGAAGCAGTAATGTCGTAGATCCTTACTTGTAGTATTTTCCTGACAGGAATGATGCTTTAAGGTATTCGCTGGAATCTAAGGGACTCAGGGTTTCCTCTGTATTTGATGGAAAGAAACTTCTGCAGAGGGTGAATCTGAATCCCTCTCTGTTGGCCATGCAGTGAAATAAAATATTTCATAGAGGATGTGCATGGAGATGCTCCTTGACGATGTTTTAAAACTTAGGAACTGTGCTTTATTTATTGCTGAAGTTGCTCCTCCTGCAAAAGTCCAGTAATAAATCTGTAAACAGTGTTTTCAGGCAGCCAGTTTGAATCTGAACAGCTGCAAGTGGTATGATATTGTGAACATTTTCATGAAGCTTCTAAAATTTTAATTTTCTTAGAATCTGTGATTTGAAAAGGGTAGCAGGGGATCCTCAGGATGTTTGTGTGTACTAAATGGCAGACAGTTTCTCTGCTCCTTGTATGGATGCTATTTCCAGTGTTTGTCTCTCATTTGGAAGTCAGATGTTCTTCTGTTTTGCTTAATGGCATATTTTGTTTAAAAGACTCTGTGGATTCTTGGGTAGCTAGCTACAGGTCCAGATCTGGATCCTTTCTTCCTTACCTTACCAAAGTTAATCCTTTTTCTGTTGCATGGGGTTTTTTTTCCTACTCCACTGTGTAATTGTTCTTTGTGGGTTACTTACCTTTAGCTCGGGACTTTGTTCTTTCACCAGACTTCTTCTCTTTTTGTGGGTATTTTCAGGAACTCTCTTACAATACAAGTGTATTGAGTTGGCATGGCCAGGTTTTTGTAGCAGGGGAGCTACAGGGGTGGCTTCTGTTGGAGGCTGCCCAAAGCTTGCGCCCTGTCCAACAGAACCAAGACAGACCTGCAGCTGCCTAAGGCTCAGGCCATTGTGGGTGGTGGTGGCACCTCTGGCATAAAGTATTCAAGAGGGAAAGAATGCTCTTGCACAGAAATAAATTGCAGCCAGAGAAGAGAGGAGTGAGAGCATGTGAGAGGAACATCCCTGCACACACCAAGGTCAGTGGAGAAGGAGGGGGGGGAGATGCAGAGCAGAGCTTCTCCTGCAGCCTTTGGTGAAGACCATGGTGAGGCAGGCTGTCCCTTTGCAACCTATTGAGGTCCATGGGGGAACAGAGATCCACCTGTGGCCTGCAGACAACCACGTGTCAGAGCAGGTGGAAGCCCAAGGGAAGCTGTGACCATGTGGGAAGCCTGTTGTGGAACAGGCTTCTGGCAGGACCTGTGTGCCCATGGAGAGAGGAGCCTGTACTGGAGCACACTCCTGACAGGACTTGTCCCCACAGGGGACCCACGCTGGATGGAGCCTCTTCCTGAAGTACTACACCATGTGGAAGGGCCCATGCTGGAGCAGTTCATGCAGAACTGCAGCCTGTGGGAAGAGTTCACATTGGGCAAGTTCATGGAGCAGTCTGCCCTGGGAGGGACCCT
Organism: Neodrepanis coruscans; assembly: GCA_013400695.1. Lineage (NCBI taxonomy): Eukaryota > Metazoa > Chordata > Aves > Passeriformes > Philepittidae > Neodrepanis > Neodrepanis coruscans. Next base: position 8,737 of record VYZS01000117.1, on the reverse strand, counting down.
ATGCTGGGTCAGGGGAAGGAGTCCTCCCTCTTTGAGAAGGAGGCAGCAGCAGAGACAATGTGTGATGAACTGACCACAAACCCCCTTCCCCCCTGCACTTCTGAGGGGAGGAGGTAGAGGATCAGGCATAAAATTAAGTCGAGGAAGGACTTAACCCACCCAATAGTGGGGAGAAGGTGTTTTCGTGGTTGGGGTTTACTTCTTATTATCCTACTCAGATTTTATTGGTAAAAAACTGATTTTCCCAAGTCAGGTCTGGTTTTCCTATGATGGTAATTGCTGGGTGATCCCTCCCTGCCCTTTTCTCAACCCACAAGCTTTGCGTTGTTATTTTCTCTCCGCTGCCCAGTCAAGGAGGGCAGTGATAGAGCAGCTTTGGTGGGAACCTCATGTTGAGCCAGGGTCAGTCCACCATAATGAAGAATAAGAAAATTTTAAACTTATTCAGTGAGTAGCTAGGCTGATTTCTTGTGATGTTTTCTTGTCTTTCATGCTTTTTTCTTAAGTTGGTAACAGTTGTAGACAGAGTGACACCGTGTGTTAAAGGGAAGAATTTCACTTTTCTTATTTCCTATTTCTTCTTTGGTATGCTCATCCTTTACATTTTTTAAAATTTTTTTAGTATCCATCAGATGTTAAGATTATCTGTATGCTTGCTTTGTCTGTTTTTTTTACTTTCCATTTATACATACCTGGAAAACTTCCACATACACATTTACAGCTCACTAGTTTAAATGACCTTGAAGAGAAGTTGCAGTGTCAATAAACAATTTATTTTAATTTGTGTTTAGGTTTTGTTCAGCAATTTAAGAAATGCCACAGCTGGAGACCCAGAGGGGTATCAATAGGATAGGATCTGTAGTAGATACGTAGTGTAATGCAAGGAATGGAAAGGTTGTCCCTCCTTCTAGGAAAAAGAGGTAAAAGGCAAATAAATAAAAGGTGAAATTGGAAAGCAACATTTCTTGAGGAAAGGAAAAGGAGGTTCTTTAGGCCATAATGTGTAGAAGGCATTGTAGTCAGGGACATAAAAGTATATAACAGCAGTATTTTGCTTTTAGTAATAATTTCTGAGATTATTCAACATCCTGTAGGGTAAAGTTGATGCTTGCATGTGTTAGTGTTACCTAGTCATGAGCAGTTGAGGGGCTGAGAAGTGAAATCTGATTTCAGGATGTGTGCCCCAGCCACAACCCCTCCTGATGTTGCAGGTGCTGCTGCCTCTGTGCATACAAGGAGGAAGGTATTCAACTCCTGGGTGGTGTTTTCTGCTTGAAGATCTTTTTCATTTCTCTTGAGGAACAGGAATTAGGCTGGATGGAAGCGCTGTAGAAGCCAAATCTGCCCAGGGCCTGTCAGCTAGATCACACAAATGTGTGTCTGTGAGTGCTTTGAAGGAAGACAGAAGGTGTGCTAGATTGGAGAAAAACTTGGTTTCATACCATTGGTAAAGAAAAGGTGCTAGGCTGAATCACAGAGGCTTGCTTGTTTGGTAACTGTAATGTATTCTCAGTTTCTCTTCCCTCTGTTTTTGTTTAGGTTGAATTTTCCTATCCTCCCCTAAAGCCTGGAGAAGGACATGATAGCCATAGTTTACCAGAGGAATGGAAGTACTTGCCATTTCTTGCCTTACCAGATGGAGCTCACAACTATCAGGAAGGTAAGGAAGCAGAGAGAAAAGTTGTATGTACGACTTCTACTGCAACCCAGATTAAAATCTTGATACCTGAAGAGCTGATCAATGATTCTTGTTACTATTAGGCTTTCTGCACTTTTTGTTTAAGTTGCAAAATACATTGGCAGTGATACATTGCTTCAAAATTTAACGTATAAGTAAATCATAAAGGTGTACCTCCTATATCAAGGAATCAGATGTCAGTAAAAACTAAAGTGCTGCATATTAATTGTGTAGAGTTCTAGCGCAAAGCGAGGCTGCTTGCTTTCTCAGGAGTTCTGTGAAGGGAGAATAAACTCTGGAGGAAAACCTACTCCAGTTTTGAGGTGAGGGAAAAATAAAATTCTAAAATTCAGCTTTATAATGTATGCAGTCATTACTGCATACTTTTTCCCCTCTGCTAATTTAAAGATTCTTAAAATGACAAATCATTTCATATCAGGAGAATGTCGTAAGCTTTAGTATATTGTCAGCAGGAGGAAGATAAAAGTATTCCTTTGTCATACAGTTACCAGCAAGTTCACTGCAGTTTTTATTTTGTTTAGTATTGCATTTATTTCTTTATTTGACAGCAGTACTGTTCATCACTGTGACATTTATATTCATGTTCAGTTGTTTCATCTTTTTTTCTTCAGGGCAGTAAACAAGAAAGTCACTTGAATAAGCAAAATCACAGAAACCCTTTAACATGAATTTTAATAAGACTTTTTTTTAACTTGGTATACTTATCTTCCTAGTTCTCCAACTTCTGAAGGCGTCATTTGGAAGCAAAGAAAGCCTTAGCAAATTAGTAGCAATTAAGAGTCTCTCTGACTCCACTGTTGTTGAATTTCTTTGTTAAATATATATTAAGAAGTAGGGTACATTCAAAACTAGGAAAAGCACATGCAGCTGCACTTATCTGTTCTCTTTTGTCTTGGTACCCTCCCAGTTAATGCTCAACTCTGAGCATCTTTATTGTGGCATGAAAAGATTATCAATGTGTATTTTTTGGTAAGGGAAAAGGGAAAAAACCCAAACTTGGCAGCAGAGCTGTTACATATCCTTGTGTGTTGTGGCAAGAATACACGTGAACTTGAAACAGGCAAATAGGTTTCAGATAATAGGTGTGTTACATTTGCTATGACTTTATTAGATACCTGTTTTTTGAGCTTTAATTCTGGCTGATAGTTGCATTTTTGTAAATAGAATGACTTGATACAGGAAATAGTCTTACAGACTTTCTAAGACCTCAGGTGATATCCATCACATAAACTTGTTCAATGGCATAAGCTTTGTTATAAACAGTCCCTCTCTCCTGGACATAATGCACAAGGGATTGTCTCTTATGCTCATTTTGTTACTATGAAGCAAAGAAAAAATTAATAGTTTGTTTCAACCCAGATTTCACTCATGTTTTGAAAGACTTAACAGTTGTCCTCTCATTTACTTAGGATTTAGCAACCTTTTTGCAGTAGTAGCAGATGCATGTGTATGTATCTCAAGCCATAAGTCTTTCTCTTGTCATATTTTATAGAGATTTTATTTTTCATTTTGTGCTTGCACACAGACAGTAATTATTTTCTCTAAGACCAGGTTTCACAAATTCTTTTTGTTAGAGTAATGGTAGTGCATGGGTACATACCTTGGCAATGGTAGCAGCTACTCTGATCTTTCAACTGTGTGTTTCCTCCTTGGTGTTTGGGATTTTTTTTTCCCTGTCTTGATTACATTTACTTTCTTAGTGGCATCACACTCCAGTTGTGCACCTTGACTCATTGTGCCTTGCCTTTGCTCCTTTGTACTAAATTGAGAAAGCAGCATCCCTGTAGGTTCCAGTGGCGTTCCTCTGCTGTCAGTAGCTGCTCCTGAGAAGCCGTCAGTTGACTTACAGACTAAATACGAGGCTGTTACCAGAATGTCTGCATTAGCACAGCTGGAGATTCTTCCACAAAGTTATCTTGCAATCTGAAAACTAATCTGAGTCCAGGCATAGGTTTGTAGGTGACTTTGTCTTTTTTTTTTAAGTCTCAGAAAATAAGCGTGCCAGTATTTTCAACAGTAAACCTCATATAAATAAGTGATGCTGAAAATAAATATGCTGAACTCTTGTTACTGACTTACAAAAGAGTCTTTTCTTTTCCATAGACACTGTGTTCTTCCATTTGCCACCGAGATGTGGGGATCGAACCACAGTATATGGGGTCTCTTGCTATAGGCAGATTGAAGCAAAGGTAACTTTCCAAGTTGTGAATTAATTGTATTAATTAAATAATCGGCTTCATTGCGTTAATAGCCCTAAAATTCAGTAGCTTGCGTTGCACTTACAGTCAAATTGCACGATCAGCTTACATTGAAAGTCTGTGAAAATGTGCACAGTAGGTAGCTACAGAACTTGTGAACTGTTCTTTCCCTTACATCAGTGGGCATATTGTGATGTTTTGAAATGTTGAAGGCAGGTTTTGTTTCTTTTGTTTTTTGAGAGCTAATCCAGGCATCAGCAGCAAGGAGCAAAATGCAGCTGACAGTTTGTCAGGTGGCTGGGTAATGTTTCCAGGAAGAAGGCCTCTTGGGTAGAAAAAGTTGAAATTTCTCCAGTGTATGGTTGTGAAGAATTTGAGTATTTCCTGGGATCTGACCATGCAGATGTAGGGATGTTTCTCTTCAACTACCTCATCTGCCAAAAGTACACTTGCAGAGTAGTACCCCATTCATATTCTCTCCATTCATGGCAGCTGCTTAGCAGTACAGCTGAAAAATCAAGGTGAGCCACAGTGTGCACCTGATCACACTGGGGATATTATGTACTTCATTTACTAAGATCAGCCCTTGTTTTCAAAAGTATTAATGATAGTATGATCTGTGCCCTTAGAGTTGAGAAGATGTTACAAATTTCTTTAAAAATTACTTCTTTTTACAGTGAAATGCCAAGAATCTGGGATGTCATGTGGGTTTGAGTTTTAATTTACATGTTCTGAATGCAAGACTCACTTATGTACTCTGGTTTTGTGTTAATCATACCTTGATTATATTTAAAATTCCTGTGTATGCTCTAGGAGAAGTTTCACACATGCAATTTTTAATTCTGTTTCTTTTGAACTAAATTCATGTTGGCTGTTGTTCACTCATTATCTTTGCAGCCAGTCTTCACTATATTCTGTGATTTAGGGTCTTGATGTATTAATCTATGCAATAACTTGGCTTTATTGTGCTCTTAATTTCAGTTTAAGCTGTTTAGTACCCAATTAGGAAGATAAATAGATGTTTAAGATAAACTCTTTGGGACAAGTAGGATAAAAAATAACATGTTTCATATGACAGCTGTAGCACTCTTTCTGTCTGTCCTTTTTGATATGTGAGCCACAGTCCACATGTTGTTTTGTACAGTTAAGTGAATCACTTGTCTGTGTTTCTGCCCCCACCATTTCTAGGTTTGCTGTTAAGTGCTAGGACTGCTTGGTCTGGCTGAAAACATAGCTGATTCTGTGGATGTTACCTCCTTTAATTTATGAGTGGCTCAGAGAAAATCCTTGAGTATGAACCAAAATATTTCTAGGCAAAGACTTTTCAATCTGGTCCATTTTCTTAGAAAATGTTAGAGAAGAGCAAATGATGTGTTCTGACATCTTTCCTGTTACATCACCCTGAGATAATATGCCATTGCTTTTTCCAGGCTATTGCGTTTTTCTCATGCTAGTGTCTTTTAAACAGTCCTTTTGTCTATCAGCACAGCTACATTTGGATCTTCACTGGTCACAGTGTGATGAGAGTATAGCTCTGACGTGTTATAACCATTTTTACTATGTAGAATCTTAGAATTGTCATAGAATGGCTTGGGTTGGAAGGGATCTAAAAGATCATCTAGTTCCAACCCCCTACCATGTGTAGGGATGCCACCCAACCTTGACCAGGTTGCTCAAGGCCTCGTCCAGCCTTGTCTTGAATGTTGCCAGGGATGGGACATCTACAGCTTCTTTGGGCAGTCCGTAATCTCCTCCTGGGTTGCTTACTGCCAGCTCTATTGCCATCCCAGGGGATGTCCATGTGGTTGAACTTCCCCGTTAGGGTGAGAGCTTGTGAGCATGATGCTTCCTGTAGCTGAAGCCAGAAGGGTTTGTGGTCAGGCTCCCCCTGTTGTGTCTCTAGTTGGTCCTGTCCTTGATTTGTACCCACAAGCTCTCAAACTGTTCATGGCTGTTTTTCAGAAGCAGCTCTTCACAGTCTTATCTGTTCCTTAACACAGGGGACAACACCTGTGCCCGTCCTCCCCTGTCTATCCCTTCTTAAAAGGTAAGGGCATTCGTCTAAAAAGAAAGAGCAAAACATTACATGATCTGTATATTCTATCACTGAAGGTAGCCAGCTTGAGGATTTTGTTCAAATAGAGGGTTACATGTGACAACTAGACCTGTGAAAAAATACTTGTTGAAATGCGCTTGGGTAAAAATACTGTAATGCTTCTTAGGCATTGAAAGTACGGCAAGCAGACATCACCCGAGAAACAGTACAGAAGAGTGTCTGCGTTCTCAGTCAGCTGGTAAGAACGTTTGTTTAACTCTCAAAACACTTTCTGGTAACTTTAACAGTTATTGTTCTTCCCAGTTCTTATTTGGAACACTTTGCTCCAAATACCTCTCTTAGTCTTTGTAGAGGGTAACGGAATACTGGAGTAAAATGGAATCAGAAGGCTCTTCTGGCATTTTAGTGAGCTGCCTCGAATGGTATCTCCTTGTAAGAGTAATTGGAAAAGTGTCCGCCTGTCATCAGAGATGAGGATATCTATTTCCACTTTTGTTTCTTAAGTGCTGCTAACTCTATTTCATGTGGTAGGATTGAGGGGTTTGGCTGATACAATCTTAGAATGGTTAGGGTAGGAAGGGACCTCAAAGATCACCTAGCATAGTAACTGGAGAGAATGGCTATTAACAACTGTGGAGGAGGTTTTAAGGTAGTCACACATGCAGCATGCTCTTGTTTTGAGGTATCATCTTTTATTTCTGCCTATTCAGCCAAAGCTGCTGGTCATGAGGCTGGGAACAGAAATTCTTTAGGTGCGTAAAGCTGAAGAAAGAACTGTTACTGGAGCTGTATGTTAAAGCAGGAAAGTACTTTGCCAGGAAGATGTTCAGTGATGGTATGGTACATGCAAACGGAAACAAAATGGAATTACCATAATTTAGAATGAGCACAGGATGAAGATGGTGGGAGTTAGCCACTGAGGACTGCTCATCCATGAACTCTATGAGTAATAATGTGTCAGGATTGCAAGATAAGCATGGGAGAAGATTAAAGTTCAATGAATGACTGAGTTTTGTTCACTTGCTTTTGTGTTTGTTTTTCTTCCAAGCCTTTGTATGGGTTACTTCAGGCGAAGCTGCAGCTCATTACACATGCTTATTTTGAAGAAAAAGACTTCTCACAAATTTCAATTCTAAAGGTAACTTTGCAGTAATGGCCACATGGAACAAAGCTTTCAGTGTACAGCTACAAACTTCAGTATTTTTAATTAGTGCTCAAATACTCCCTTGGCTTCTGTCATTCAGTTATTCAGCTTTTGTAATATCTTAACATGAACTAAATGTAGTACCCTAATCTGACAGAGACTTTCTGATCAACTTTCTGATTTGAAATACAAGAACGAGTGTGATTTTCAGCCTGTATCTTCATTGACTCCATTAGTAAAATTTCACTTCATTTCTTGGATAAGTCATTGAAATCCTTGAATAAGTGAATTTTATTTATTCTGCATTTTTTGTAACCATGTGTCATTAACAGCTTCTGGGTGTTTTTTGCCTCTGTTCTAACTTTTACAGGAACTTTATGATCATATGAATAGTTCCTTGAGCAGTACTTTGCTAGAAGGGTCACAAGTTTATCTCGGTAAGTGACTTGTTTTGTACAAGCAGAAGAGATAATGTTGCACTAAATAACACATGCCTTTCCTGAGGTAATTTGTTTATGTGCATTGACAGATTAAGCACTGGAGGTCTGTGTGCCTGCATTTCTTTATTAATGGATTTAAATAAATGTAAAATGTAATGTTGCTTTCATAGTATGAGTTACTTGAAAGCCATGTTACTTCTTGACCTAAAAGTCTGACTAGTAACTGCTTGTCTGCTTTTGGGAAACAGTACCTGCTTGATTTTTAAATTGAGCTATTTGATGGTGTAGGGTGCTCAAGCTTTCATCTACCTGTTATTTGGGATATCTACCACCTGATTTCAACTCTTCCCTGTATTTTCTGAATGCACAGTGTAATATTTACTTCTGTGTTTCCCTCCTGCTGTGTGGCAGCCAACAGGAGTTAACTCAGAGCACAACTGTTATTAGTCTTTGTTGTTGATTTAACTCTTGCTCCTGCTCAAAAGAAAGAATTTTGTGTGAGTCCTGCTATTGAAATAACCAGGTTCACATAGAATCTATAATGGGTCTCTCTCTCCTGTTGAAAAATGGTGACAAGAAATAAGTTAGTATCTCTACTAGCTATTAAACTGTAATAATTGCTCTCTTTTTGGTATCTCAGGTCTGTCTCCTCGGGATCTTGTTCTCCACTTTAGACACAAGGTAGGCATTTTCTGCTAGATACATAAAGGATAGTACTTACTTTAAGGAGTAAAATACTGTGTGAGGAATGGAAAAATAAACGTGTCTAGCCATACCTGAACTAGGAGTAAGAAGGCTGTTTCCCTAAGTGCTCCTGGTTACAACCTCCTGATTTTTCTTCACTTTCCACCTTCATAACTTCAGTGAAACTAAGTTCCAGGCTGAGTAGTTTTGTCAGTCTGAGGTACTCCTCGAGA
>VYZS01000114.1:14770-37591 GCA_013400695.1 Neodrepanis coruscans | reverse complement strand
TTGGAGATGAAAATTATGGAAAAATATGTAATGCTTTGGCTTCAGAGACATAATCTGAAACACATCTTGTACCAAAACTTCAGCAAAATATGTAATTACTTATTCACAAAATAAGGCTCTTCATAAATAAAAACATTATATATGGCTTCTTAAAAAGATCTTCAATTAACTTGTTTCTCAACAGAAAAAGAAGCTCTTTTAAAGAATTACTCAGTATCTGGTGCTGCACTGTCAACTGTGATAACTGAGAAATCCCAGCATTTTACCATAACCTGTGCCGCATCTTCAAACCTGAAGAAAAATGAAACAGAAGGATACGGCATCCATCGATATCAAGTGAAATCTTCTTTTTCTTGCCTCTTCCCTGTTAAAAACAAACACATTTCAGTGAAAGCTATAATTGCATTAAGGGAAAAGTTTATCACAAAAGCAACATATAAAAGATACCTATCGCATTCTTCGGCTGCAAATCGTCTGTGAACCACACCGCCTTGTTTTGCTTTTTGGAACGGCTTTACCAGAAGACCATCTTCCTCTATTCTAAAGATAGGTGGGAAAAAGGAAGAAAAGTTAGTCAAAAACTTTCCATAAGCACAAGAATTTCTATATGCCAACCTTTGAACTACCTTGATTAACAAAAACTGTTACGTTGCTAGTTTCTACATGGATAAAACAAAACTTCAGAACTCACATCAGCTTGGAATTTATCTCATTTACAGAACAAAATCAAAAAGACATTCATTTACAGGCAGCATTTAAAAGAAATAGCTTAAAAGTTCAATATGTAACATTTATTTTTATCAATATTATCACTGTAGAACCATAATGAAAAAAACTGGAAGATTCCTCAGTTTCACTCTACATTTAAAATCCTCTACAAATTTCAGCTACACAGCAAAGCAGGAACAGGAAGGACAATGTGTTCATTGAATCAGTGACTGCTAGTAACCTTATCCCACCCTTCCATGCCAATGTCCCAAAACCTCCTTAAACAGCTCTGCTTCTTGTAGTGTAATCACAAGAATAACAGATTTAAAACTCTATGACCATGTTGTGAACCACACTTGTCAGTAGGCAACTAAAAATACTTTCAGAATTCAACAAAATAACGAAAAGTTAAATATAAACAGATGCATTTTAGCTAGTAAAAGATATATTTAGTTAGTTTCTTTCATGAATAGATGTGAAGAAAAGACTTCCCCATAATTATCAGCTGGCAGAAAAAATGGAAGTCAGAAACCTGAAGAAAGCAAGGGAATTTATATTTCAAGTTATGGAATACAGAACTCTAGATACTAAGGGTATAGTTTGCTCAAAAGGATCTGTAAACACAAAATTCCCATAAGAAGACTCCATAAACCAGCAATTTGGAGAAAATGTAAGACTATTATTTTCCATAGAGCAAGAAGATATGCATAGAGTGAACTCCCATAAGAACTCTACTGGGAATCAGCAGCAGTGTGCTAACCCAAGGATAATGACTGTATTTTTTAAAGGCTCCTGAAGGTTAATTAATAATCCACCTAGAAAGTGGAATGGTAGAACGGCCATTTTAATGGCCTTTCAAAGAAAAAATATCCGAACAAAACCAGTCACTGTTTTAATGAAGAACAGCTATATTTATAAAATAAATGAAACAGCACAATGCCTGCTATTATTCCAATGATTAAAACATGAAATTATTTTCCCAGAATGCAGTCAGACGCTATAAAACCCATTCTTTCAGTTCTTCTACAATGGAAAATATGCAAGATTCTTAGGAAAGTTTCCAGAAAGTCTTTTTAAATAAAGGCCAATAAAAGAGCAAGGGAGAGACAGGCAAATTAAGAAAAGTATAAGCATAATGTAGGCCAAATGTTCAGTATGGTGCAGAAAGTGTCAAAGGACTACAGTGTCAAAGCAAAATAAATATATAAATTAAAAAAATCTTTACAATATAACGAAATCAGACTACAAAATTCCAGGTCACTAACCCTGGGAACCACTGGAAGAATTGGCAAAGGTCATATCAAAAAAGAGATGTGCAATTACATTTTAAGGATTGAGTACGACACAATGCACCAATTCCCAGGTCTCCTCACAAATTAAATAATTAAAAAAAACTACCCTATATATGTTTCATATCTACAAAGCCTCCTACCACTTGGCTTTCTTTGCCTTGCTTTCCTAGCAGCTCCATTTGTCCTGATGGATTCACAGTGAAGTGAACAGTGCTGCCAAACCCCAGCAGTGGATACTAATGCTTGGAAAAATGAAACACTCTGCTCTGAGAACTGAGGGGCACATAGACACCAGATGGAAATGGCAGAATGGATCTTAATCAGCTGCCCCCAGGAGATGACAAGCCTTGGCAAGCTTGACATGAGGAGATGCAGAAATCAAAGAGATTGATTTTTTCAAAAACCATTTCAACACCAGACTTTAAATGCAACAGCATCATCTATGCACACTAAGAGGCCATTTGCACAAAATACATAATGCAAGGTGTTAATTCTGTACTACATTACCTTTTAGTCTTCTGCAGAGACTTCTCTCCACTTTCCTCATCACTAAAATCAGAGTCATAGTCTCCATGGCCACGTGCCTGAAAATAACAGACCAGTCAATATATCTGCTAATGTAATATGGATATGGCATAATTACCAATCAGTACTGTCTATCATGCACAAATAAAAGAGAGAAAGACAGAGAGCAAGCAAACAAGTGCAAATTCTCACGTATGTCTAAACCAAGCCAAATTCAACAGACAATGTAGAATATATTCCAAATAACACAGGGCAAAGAAAGACACTGTCAGTCTGTCTAAAGAACCCTTTATAAATTATTTATTTGCAGATGTTCCCATAGTTAATCTTCACATAGATGCAGAAAACCAGAAGTATGTAAATACCTTTGGTTTTTACTTTCAAACAATGTTCCTTATGTAAGAAAAAGGTAAGTATTTTCCCCAGGAGCAAGTCTTCCAGGCGGCTGGAGGACAGCACCTGATATGCCCACATTATAAACAAGGAAAATGGGAACAAAAGTTTCTTGGGCTGTGGTGTAACATTTTAGATCATTAGATCTTACACTGGTAACTCAAAATCTGATTGAAACAATAACTAAAACACAAAACAACAATATGCCTGCAAAAACATACTGCCTAACCAGTACAACATTCCTACCAAGAAATGAAATCTTTGGGACTACAATGTCAAATTAACGCCTTCCACGACCAAGCACTGACTGATGCCCAGACCTATCACCTCCATTTTCCAAGGTACAGCTCCATGCTCAATTCCTTCAGCAGAAGCAATGGCTTAAGTAAACTCTGTCTCCTCTCCCTCACCCCTACTCTGGCACCTGCCTTTTACACAACTGAGGTAAAAGCAAGAGGCAGGTAATTGTATATCTGCATGTGGAAAGGTCCCACACACACCACCTGAGTATCTTGGTAATTCAAACTATGGATGAGAAAAGAAATACGTTTAAGTCAGCTGATTCTTACATTAGCTACAATCATATTCTTCCTCAGACAAAAAGTTGAGAAAAACCAAAATCTGCAAAAAAGACACATGTCTTCAGGGTAATTTTGATGAAGTGCCTTCTCCTGATGCAAATGCCTCCCAGAAATGCTGAAGAGTCAACTGTATCCTCTACTGACACCAACAACTGATTTGTATCGTGCAGAGTATATAAACCACAATCTTCTCAAACTGACAGTGAAGGATTGTTTTTAAGATTTTTAATTTTTTAAATTATTAATAAACTAATACTACAATGTTCTTGAACTCTTCTGAACACATAGCTCACATTTACATATATATTTGACTAAAAGCAAACCAGAACTTTCTGATTTGCCTTTATGTTTTCTATTTCCCAAGAGACATAAAAATTATCAGTTAAAAACAAACAAACAAAAGTGCAGCAGATGTCTGGTGTAAGTGGTCCTCACATACTGGCAAAAGAGTAGCAATGATGCAAAGTCCCATGGCTGAGGTGGTTCCAGTAGCCAGCCTGTCACTACTTTTATTAATGAAGCTTATGTGGTCTTTAGAAAAGGCTGCATACTCTATGAGTGTGCAGCAAATATATTTATACTTGGCCTCTAAATTTAAAAAATATCATGGTAATCTGGGAATGTTTCAAATGGCAAATGTAATGCTTCCCAGATGAACATCAAGAGTTTCCTTCACACTCAAAGAGGAGAAAGTCCCAGCCAATACAATGAGCATGAAAGTCAACATGAGAACAATGACGTACAGAAACAGGCAAGAAGAGGAAAGCTCAAATAAAAGGAGAGTTTCACAAAGCAGTTGCCCTTGGATGAGGGGCCCCAGGAGAGAGGCAGACATCCTTGGTAGTCAGCTCCCAACTGACTCCAGGAATGATTCAAATAAAAAGAAAAAAAGATACAAGAAAAGCTGCTCCAGCAGAGTCAGATTTTAGGGCTCTCAGAAGCTGATGAGTGCCTTTTGAAAAGCTAACTGTGAACATAAGGGCAGGTATGGCTAAGGCAGGTACAGGCAGCTCTTCTGACAGGAAAACTCTCCACAGCTTCAGACACTCCTATGAATCACTACAATAGCTCAAAGATAAATTCAGAGTGAAAAAGAATAGAGCCCATGACTGATGTCCTGACACTTCCAGATCACTCCTCCTTCTGAGGCAACAGCAGGATGGACAGGAACTGCACTGAAGCTGGTCTGGTACCCCTGGAGACTGGGACTGAATGATTACTGACGTTTTAGGATGATACCAAGATGACCTGACTTTTGGGTAAAACATACCTAGTTCATTTCATGAACTCCATCAAAGAATCTCATCCATAAATTAATCTTTCCATTTTGGTAGGACAATGTAAAAGAGACATCTCCTTCACACTGTCAAATTTCACAATGGATTTCTCCCCTTCTCCACAAAAAGAAAAAAAGCGCCAGAGAACAACCCCAGATAAAGAAAATACATTTAATATATAACTGTAGTAAAAGATGGGCAGATACCAAAGCTGTGTGCCAAGCCAGCTAGACATGGACATACAAGATTGTCAACAAAATGTAAAATAACTACTTTCATTATTTAAGAAACTCTTTAATATAAACTTTGTTTTGATGGAATTTGTCAGAGACTGAGAATGCTTTCAGTAAATTATTAATGTAAATACCAAATGTTTTATCAAAATACAAACCTGAAAGATATGTAACTTAAATGGTACAGTGTGTTTTGACTATTGCACCAACTTTGAACTTTTTATTCTCAACACAAAAACAAACTGAAACCACAAAACTAAAACAAGTACCAATATGCTTTGGGTTACATTTAGGTCACATTTAAGTAATCTCAATATCTTGGATTGATTAACAGTGAAAAAACTGGAGACAGAACAGAGCCCACTTAACTCAGGGGTCCTAAACCCCAGCAATTTAAACACAGCACACGTATGAATGCTGTACACAGCTGACAGCAGACACAGATATCAATTCCTGATGTCAATACAGGACATTACAGACTCCCCAGCACTGCATTCACAGCAGGTATTTGCATCCAGAGAAGGCACCTTCTTTCAGCCCCCCCAAGGGGGTCAGTGCACACTGGTGAAATGGACACACATAGTTCACGTTGACTCTTGAACACAACACGCGGCTGAACACAAAAAGACAGTTAAAAAGAATTAAAAAAAGGCAAAACAATCCTACACCAAAATTCCCAACACGTGGTTCCTGATCTCGTCCCTAATGTTGCTCTTCCCCTCATAAGAGTGACTCTCACCCTCCCCTCCCCTCCCCTGCCCGGCACACAGGTCTGTGCTCGGTGTGCTCACAGCCCAAAGGGGCCCACGACAGGCCCGAGCGCTCCATTTGGTACAAACAAAGTGCTCTGGGAGGGTCTGAAGTGAGCGAGGGACGTGCGGGAGCTCGGAGGGTCACCCTGCCTGGGTAAGGGGTGCCCTGTGCAAGGTCAGAATGACTCACGCTCTTCCCACCCTGACCTTGTCTATGAGGCTTTGTAACCCCCACCCGGGGGGAAAAAGCCCTGAGAATAAGCACTATTAGCTTCAAACCTGCCCTTCCTTGTAAAATCAACTACAAGGGGTGCTTGCGTACACTGTACACTGGATAGCCCCAACAACGAGAAAAGGCACCCACGAGACACTGCTCATTTATTAAAACCACGAGAAAGGCAGCAGGAGTAAAAGGTAGGTATCAGCAGACCACGACAAGAGAGTTCAGAGTTTCGTGGACCGCCACAGAGAAAAACCCCGAACACGGACCGAACACGGCTCGTGTGGGTCCGACGCGGCTCCCGGAGCCGCCGCCCAGCCCCGTCCCGCCGCCGGAGCGGGGCACAGGCACGGGCCCGGCCCCGTCGCCATAGCCGCGGCCTCCNCCTCCGCCGCGGGCGGGCGGGCGGCGCGGGGCAGCGGGGCACGGGGGAGGGCGAGCCGGCACGGGAGGGGAGGGGAAAGCCGCTCATCATGTTCAGGGGCCAGGGGAGTCTCCCTGCCCGGGAACCCGGTGCGCGGCCCCGGCTGCCGCGGTCTCCGCCTCTGGGAAGGTAGGACTCGGCCGCAGGGGCTCAGGGAGGCCTCGGCGCGCCCCTTTCCTCCCTTTCCTGTTCGCTCCCGCAGCATCCCCGGCGCTCTCGGGCAGGGCAGCCCCACTGCGGGGACATCGGCTCACACCCGGCTGCGGGCACCGGGGCCCCGCAACAAAGGGTCCCTTGGGAGGGGCCGGGGCGGAGGGGCCGTGGTTCTGGAGGGTCCCTGCGGGGGAAGGGCCCGGAGCTGCTCCGGGGGCAGGGGCTGCCCTGGGCACGGCGGTCTGTAACTCGGATCCTGCCCGTGCAGGCGGCTTCGCTTCTTTTCGATCACATCTCGCAGTTGGAAGAACGAAATGTGAGCCAGAACGTGTGTGACCCAGTTTCTCTGTGAGGACCGACGGCGACTGGGTGATAGAGTTTGGGAGCCTGTGGGGTGGCATCAGAGAGGAGCTTTATAAACTGAGTGTTTTCTGATAAGGTAGCAGGGAAGTACCAATCTTCAGCATTAAGCCATCAGATGCAGCAAGTAGCTGTCAAGAAATTGATAGTTTTCCATCAAACACAATACCTGAACCAGCATTTTGACTGCTGAGCTCAGAAATGCTTTAATGTGCAGTACCAGTGATGACTGGTACTTTCTTCTGGACTCTTATCAATAAGTTTCCAGATCTGTTATTGATTCCTGGATTCTTAAACCACATACACTTAATACAGGGAAATATTAAAAATTAAAATACTGTCCTTATAATACACAAGCTGTAAAACACAGGTTATAGGCAGTTGCTGTTCCACAGTGAGGCAATCACACACTGTAGTTGACCGTGTACCTCCTCAAAAGTATTTTTTCTTCTGACCTGGTGTTTGTGTTACTCCTTGTGGTGTTATCGCTGTGAAGGGATGTGAAGGTGATGCACAAGTGCCCCACGAGAAGGAGCTGAGTGGCACTGCTTGTTTGTGTGCAGTATTCTGCTGAAGTCCTACTGAATGTGGCCCGTTTCATCTAAAGGGCAGAGACTATGTTGCAAAAATGGAATTATCCTAATTAATAATTTAAATATCTTAAAATAAATAATGTATACCCTCAAAGCTGTAATAGCAGGCATCTTTTTGTTGTTCCTCTCTTATGGAAATGACAGATTGCTTTAGTGTGAATGAATCCTGACATGATTCTGGAAACTGGGCCAACATATCATTGATTATGCACTTTGAAGAAGAGCGGGAAAGGTAGAGGAAAGATTTGCAATTCTTGTATCTCTTGGCATTATGTTGTGGCCACAAAAGCCTGCATATAGAAGAAGTAAAGTTTCTGGGACAGGAAAATTCTGCAGCGAGTCCAACTATAGCAACTGCTGTAGATGCTGAAGTTACTTTATAAACAACTTTTCTGGGAATAGCAGCTAGATAGTTTCATCTTGCTGTGCTGTGCTTTTCTGATGTCTGACTGTGTTGCTTTCAAACATCACCTTATTGCTTTTAATATATGGGCTACAGTAAAGTTCTGTGGAATTGCACTAGAAATGGCCTCCTAAATAAATTGGAAGTTGAAAGTGAACCTGTCCCTAGCCTTTGGTGTATCCATTATAGTTTGCTCCTGCAGGAGTATCTCCATAGTTTAAATCTAGCAACAGTATACACTGACACCAAAAAGGCACTTCTCTCATAGGAGGCCCACAGAGCTGGAAGATACTGGAAAAAGAAGAGAAGAGATGGGCATAACTCTGCAGGGCAGGGGGTGCTATGGTTTTAAGTTGGATTCCAAAGATCCTACAACCAAACCTTGGAAGCACAGCTTGCTTTTACAGATAAATTAATCTCTGTGTTGGCCTCTGCCTAAGAGAGCATTCCTCTTCCAGAATTGGCTCTGGTGCTCATCTGACCACTTCTGCTGAACTGCAATATTTAGTTTTCTGCCAGCCTAGCTCCTGTGACTATCCTGCTGTGGTGTCTGATGAGTAACAGTGCTGAGGCAAAAGCAGGTTGGGGTGGAGGGATGGGACAGGAGTAAAGGAGGAGGGAGAAACTCAGGTTGACCTTTTAGCAGCAGCTCCCTCTAAGATCAGCTTAGCAGTAATGTGAAACAATTGTCTTAAATCACAGTAGCCCTGAACTTCATGGTCAGCAAAGGAGACAACATCACTGTAGTTTTTACTTCAGTCCTGCCCTAAATCTAGAGTGGTCTGAGACCCAGCATATCCAAAAAGCTTAAGTCAGACATGGTACCTACATCATGGAGATGCAAAATTCAAAGAATTATACCTCACATACTTATTGAGATGTTCCTGAAAGTTTCCAGTATTGGAGATTTCACAGCATAAGTAGCTTAATCTACTAATCTCTTAGGTATAAAGATTTTTTTCCTACTATCTAAGAAAAAATCTTTGATGCTACTTGAGGTGATTCCTTAATGCCCTGCACTAGTTGATACAGAAAGCAGGAATTGATCATCATTTGAATAACATCTTTAAATACTGGAAGACATATATGCCCACAGTCTTCCCTTCTTGCAGCCTAAGAAAGAACTTTACCTTTCCATATAGGTTACATTTTGGAGAGCTCTTATGTTTTATTGCACTTCTTCAGATTCAGATTTTGCTGTATATTTCTTAAGATTTGCTAAGCTTAACAGTTTAGTCCTTACTAGTATTTAGCCAGGAAGAAAGAGGTCAGCCTTCCTGCAGAAGATGATTGCTTCCTAAGATCTTCTGGTAAAGTTAGTTGAACTCAACAGTGTCTGATTTGTTGAATCAAAATTAGTTTGGTTAGCTAATTAAAAAATTGGTCCAATTTTAAATGAAATAAATCAGGAGGCTTTGCCAGCAGACCTGAAGAGGTGGCTACCACTGGGATGGAGAGCAAGGGCAAGGCAGTCACTGTCAGCCACATCCATTTTAAGAGCTGTTTGCAGTGGACATATCTGACTACATTTGAGTTTGATTGAGACAGCAATGTGAAACCATCAAGAAGGTTAGTAAAAATGAGATTTGTCCTGTCTAATCTTTCCTCTTTCTCCATTAAGTCAGTTATTTTGTTGACAAATGAGGAAATCAGATTTTCTAAAATTGTTTGATATTGGCACCTTCTCATCTTCTGCATGTCTATGAAGTAAGTTGCCAAATCATTTATTTTTGTGTCTTTGTAGTACGAACAGTACCATGGCATCTGTCATGTTCCTGATTTTTATCTCCTTCTATCTGAAGCCCCGTAGCAATTTGTAGAAAAGCAAGTAAAACTAAAAATGAACATTCACTTGTGCCAGTAACATCACATTCAGTAAGTGTAGTTCTTCTTCACTCGGATGTACCCATGTCCAAATTCAGGGACGCACTGTGCCTCCCAACAAGCTCCAAGGAAGGTGTACACTAAAGTCAGGCAGCAGATTCCCAAGTTTAAGACTCCCTGGCAGTGAGGGAAAACCAGTGGGGCTGTGCAGGAGGGGTAATGGCTCACACTCACCAGTTCCTATCACTGGTACTGGTGACTCCAAATTAAAGGCTACTGTCATTTTATAATCACCAGAGGTTATGTGGAGAGAGCAGGCTGTTGCAATGCCTATTTATTTTGTCAAAATCAGTAAATGGTGTGTGCCAAAGTTTTTTGACAAAGAATATCAAACATAGAGCTTAACTAGCCACTAGATGTCAATGTTGCTGTGCTAAAAGGCAAATGCAGTTTTATTTGTTTGGCTGATAAAGTAATTTATTCAAGAAAAGCACTTCTGTATTTAAAGTTATTTTCAGTATAGAGTCAGTTACAAAAAATCATTCTAGACAAGCCCATGCTGTGTCCATTATTTCAAGATCAGCTGTGCAGTTTTATGCTGTTGATGTTGCAGTTACCATTTGTGTGTCATCATTGTTAGAAAATGCCTTTGAAAAAATAGCATCTGACTGATCATCAGTTTCCTTCCTTGTTCCAAAAATTTCAGACCTTTGTATAAGTAACTACAATCATTGTATGGCATTTTACTTGTTAATGAGATAAAATAGAGATAATATGATGCTTAATCATGTTATAAAAGTAATGAATTTCCTAAATTCCAGTTATCTATGGATGTTTTAATTATTCCTGTGAAACACCATTGGATATCAATGTCAGAGACATTGTGTGACGACAGAATTTCTAGAACAGTAAGACTTCTAATTTGGAAAATTTAGCTCTTTTGAAAATCTTACATCTAAAGGCTGAACTGACAGATGATGGCATTTTAGAAGGCCATATGAGGTAGAATTTGACCCATGGACCTTTGTTATTCCCAGCTTCTATACTTCTAGGATGAACAAATCACTGCCGGTGTCCAAAACAACTTATTGCCTGATGCACTGAAAGTGCTTGTTCTGTTGTCTGTCTACAGAGCATTTGTTTAGAGACCAAAGTTTGGAAATTACTTTTATAAACACTAATGGAAATCTCAAGAAGAGAACAGTGCATCTCAAATTCCAGATTGATCTTGTTCTGCTGTTAGGATAAAAACAACTGTCAAAGGATTTGATTAAAAACAAAATCGACTCTTTCTGTTCATTCAAAAATCTCCCAAGAAGTCAAATATGAGGAAATTGAACCCTTATTCTCAGCCAATCAGTTTGGTAAACAGAATCCCAGTTTAGGCCACAATGTTAGAAAATACAGCCTAACCTGATTTATTCCATTCGCTCCACCTCCTTTAACAGAGATAAGGCCTTTCAACTTTACCCACAATTCAGAATAAAAATTTTGGTTACTCTTGGCAGAGGAGCCCCTTCATCTTCATTATCATGGACTGAAGTAGTTTAAGTCCTTCTCAACAGTTTGTATGATGGTAGCATCACTCCCATTCTTAACATGACAATAAATCACGGATACACTATGGAAGAACTATAACTATTCTAATTCCTAACATTTATTTTACTTTTCTTGACTATGACTACATAGTTATTAATCTTATAATAATATCTGAAAAACCAGCTTGTTTCATTCATTCATTTTGTTGCAATTAAGGGAACACTCAGAGCATCAGCCTTGATCCTGAAATTTCTGTTTACTTTAAAAAATAAATGTTGTCTTGAAGTCCTTAAGATTTATAGTGTAAGTAATACCTATATGATCCTGTAAAGACTGATTGAGTTACGGAAATAATAAATCAGACTTTCTTAAAAAAATAATTCTTGGAAGCAGCCTCTCATATTATCTCTAAAGTTTAGGATTATTTTTTGCAAAATGTAAAGGATGTTACTTGATAAATCCCCTAGAGAGATATTATATGGACTTTTGTCTTCTGTGTCCTTTGATAGTCACTGCTAGTGCCACGTTTGTTGTGTGGCAGGTAATTTTGGTCTCTAGAGCTTACGGTCTGGCAGCTCTGCTGAGAAAAAGCTCACTAAAAGATTATTGTGTAGGCATGCATAAACAAGGGTAGTGACTTCAGACTATCAGGAATTTAATTAAAAAGTAATTACCAATATGTACAAAATACTACTTCTTAGTTTTATCAACCTGCATTGAAATAAGTGGAATACAGAATCTAATTCCTCCACCATGTTCCAGTTTGGGTTTGAGATTTCAGAAATTCATTATGCTTAAATTCCCTGAAGTATGAGCAATTTCCTAAGAGAGCAAAGAATGTTTAATCTTACTTTTATGTCTTGATCTCCTGTGGTGGAAAGTGACTGATGGCATTCAATTACATAAATACAAGAAAAAGGGAAATCTGTTTTTCCAGTTTGATATCAAAGTTATTATACAAGATGAAAAATGATAGGAAATAATAAGCAAGAGAAGGAAAATATGTGGAAATAAAAACCTCCAAACAACTGGCAAACAAGCAATGTACTTGTTTTCTTTAAATTATATTGTTTCCCCCTGGATTTTTTGGTTGGAAAAAGAGAATATGTAACCAAAATTGCAGTCCATTGCACTTCTAAGCCACAGTGGAAAAGATACCCATTCTCTAGTTTCCTGACATGCATTTTTTTGTGCATAATATCTACTGTGTACATGTATTCATAAAATTCACTGGGAATTGAGGGAAGGTACAAATCATTGATAGTGAATGTTTAAAATCTGAAGTCTTCTGTAGGAAAAGGTGACTGACAAGTCATTGTCTTCTGAACATGGAAACAGTTAAACACAATTTGTGTACCGAGCGTTCTGCGTAACCTGGTAAAGAAGGGTGCCTCAAAGTCTAAGATACAATGTAATAGAGAAATTAGGTCTCATTCCTACATATGTGTTCTAGAAAACACAGTTTTTTAGTTTTTAGGAGATGTGTTTCATCTTAACTTAGAAGTTGAGATCTTACTACAGAAATCAGGAAGGCCTGTCCTGCAAGCTGTACTATGTTCATCACTGTGCTTTCCACTGGTTGACCTAAAGCTAAGAAGATACATTGGAGTTCATTTGCAATGTACAGTGTAGTCAATTGTTTGGAATCTCACAGTCAGATTTTAAAAAATGAAGTGTAAGAATATAATACGATATAATGATGACAGAATCAAACCTCACTTCATCTTATTTCAGTGGATTACTTACATAGTAAAGCAGTAGAGTAGCTGCATGTAGAGGCTGACAGTATCTATGTTGAGGTGATCAGTAGCTGATCCTTCAGTGGAAACTGAGGGATACAGAGATATAAAGAGGCTGCTCTGAGCAGTGAAGTAAGATGAATCTGTTAAAAATTCCTACTTCACAGTTTTTAATGAAAATGCTTCTAGAGTACTGCTGTGAGACCTCATTTAATTAATAATACCATTAGCCATTCTGCTAGAACTGACCTTTTGTTAGTAAAAGTATACTACTGATTGGCAGGTTTTGGAAACAATAGGGATTATATTTCAAATTAAATACAATTTTGTGGTATTTAATCATCAATATAATTCAGACATAAAGTACTGAAATACTATCAACCTTTCTGTTGAAAGTATTACCAGGATACTATTCATTCCATGGCATCTAAGCAGAATGGGGAAAGATAACTATCCTAAATGGGGATAATTAGTCTAATTTAGTTACAAAGATCAAGTTTTGTTATTTATACCCAGCAACACTGAGCCGTGCAATACCCACAACTCTAGAAGTGAAAATGGCAGACTCAAAAAACCACTGAGAAAAGTATCTGTGGCAAGTAAAAAGATACATTCCAGCTTGTACCCTGCTACTTGCTGAAGCCACATTCAATTTGTGAGCTGAGACATTAACAGTTACATATCTAGATGACTGCCTTTCTTGAATGGAAATAAAACATAACCACATAGAAAATAAGGGTCAGGATGTGAAATGAGGTTTGAGTGAAAAAACATTAGCATTCCATTAAATCTTCTCTCAAGTATGCATTACACTGGCCTCAAATGCACAATTCTTAAAAGATGGATGGTGTTATTTAGAGTTATATTAGGATCTGGTTTAATATATTTTAACAATCTTGGTTTAGTAAATCCATGCCATTCTTTCACTGTACAACATTTGTTTGAACCTCAGCCTTAACAGAATCAGTATTTGGTAGGGTTCTATAATACAAGTCTGTTAAAAAGTGAAATACTATTCTGACTACCTTATTTATCTTAGGTATGCTCATAATCGAAACACAAGTTTTAAGAACTAGAAAAATTGGTCATTCGAGATGAAATATTAAACTCAGTTCCTAATACAGACCTCTTGAAGCATAATCCTTACCACATGATTTTCTGTTGAGTTTCAGCTTTCCATTGCAATTTTCTAAAAATCACTAATTTTTAAAAACATTCGAGTAAGATGAGTAAGTTTAAGATATTCTGTATACAGACATGAGCCTGTTTCATTAGATGTTTGGTAGCTAATGTATACGGTGGAATAAAACTCCCATGTTTCTATGCAGGAGTTACTTTAATGAGGAATATTTTGACATCTGTTACTTCATGAAACTTATTCTTTAACTCAAATATAACCCTTCACATTCAAGATCAGATTGTTTCAACTTGATTTTACTACATTATAAAAGAAAAGTTTTATTTGGACACTTGCTTATCTCCATTAATCTGATCTTCACTATCCTGAAAGGATGCAACCAGTGATATTCTCCTCATGTAGAAAAATCATTTCTAAAAGCTGGAAAACCTGATGATTTTAGTTGCAGAATATAGAGATTAATATGTTTTGGAGGGAGTCCTCTAACCTTCTACATGTCCAAGCTTGGCAAAATAAAATCTTTCCTATGATTTCCAACTTTTTTTTAGACAAATTTTGAAAATAAAGACTTCATAATCTTAATTCAAAGATACTTAACTATAGCACACTTCACTGTTTTATACAGTAAATGACTTGGAAAGTTATGTACAAGCATTTTTTCACTTGCACTATCCATTAAATTGTAGACAGGAAGGTAACTTCCAAAATTAATATTAGTTTTGTCAGCATTGTCAGAAGACACACTGCCAAGAAGTTCAAAACAACAGTAGTTGTGGTAAAATTTTTAATGCCATTTCACTGCTTTCTTGAAAGTAACCAAAGAGGTGATGGATTGTCATCCTTTCCACTCTGCAGCAAGACGACTGATGAAGCATTTTGATATTTCTTACTTGAAAACATCAATGCCTTTAGAAAAATATACCCCCTACAACAGAATGTACAAATTGTTTTCCCAGTTAAAAAGAAGCTAATATGCTATTAATGTATGAAGGTACTTTTGTACTGTGATCTAACATGACAGTATGAAAAACAAAGCCTTAAACTTATGATGCCATCTGTGATTTGTACTGATTTGCAGTTCGGTGCAGTTTAAGAACAACACAAATACCCAACCTTGGAGCCCAAGAGCCTTTTTGAAAGGGCATTGCAGCCCTGGTCACAGCTGCCCGTCAGCTGCATGCACACGGATCCTCCCTGTCCTCGGCAAAGAGGGATTTAGCTGTCTCTGGAACATCACTCACTCTGAATCTATAGCAACCCTCCTCTAATGTGCAAAGCTATTTTTAGCATCAGGGCAGCCTTGAAAACAGCAGGTAAAGCATGAAAAGAATGAATAAGTGGTTGTGGTGCTCGCCTGTGAATAGAAGCTATATATAGCTCTTGAGAGAGATCTTAATATTTATAATGTGTATATGAAGGGACATCTGCCTCCCTGAGGGGAGGCAGGGGTGTCAGAAATACAGAGTAGAGCATTATTACTACTTCTGACGTGAGCAATTATCTAGAAAGTTATTAATTCCAATTATTCTGTTTAGGAAAATAAACTGTTAATGCAACCAGGTATTTTTGATTCAGTCTTTATTTGGAAAGAATGTATAGCCTTCTTTTCCCTGAGTGAAGAGCAAATTCAACAGCAGGAGACTATTTGCAGCTCCAAACTCTTTTCAACCAGTACTTGCACCAAGTTCTCTAGGGACATTTCTCAGGACCCTCTTTCCATGTCTGGGGGCCAAAATCTCTGATGTCTTAACTCTTCAGTTCCTACTCCTGTTTTTTTGTCCTTCTGTTTTTCTCTTATATATTCATCCCTTTGCTTCTAAAAAAAATTCTTAGGAAAAATGCCACATGTGCCTTTGTTTAATCAGTGTGTGCCATTTGTTTAGCTGGGGAGCTATACTGCTTCATGAAGGAGCTTATTACTTCTCACTAATGTATTACATTGAGGCTGGGAATTGGGCCCTCCCGTTTTAATGACTCTTTGCCTAAATCACAAGGGCAGCAACAGTGGAAACTTACAGATGCCTACAAGTGATTGGTGTCCAAAAAAAGTCAGCTGTATAATATTTGAATTGTTGTCTTAGAGAAATGATAATTAGGAAGCATTTTGAACTCAAAATATGGATGTTATCGTGCTCAAGGTAAGGAAAATCCTTTAGCTTCTGAGCCATCATAACTAAAACATTTATTTCTCTGTTGCTATAAAAATGGTGTTTTAAACTACAGACAGTTCTTAGATAAAGATGTTGTATTGGTTTTGTTCTCCCTCTGCAGAGGGGGGAGGGCCAGCAGCCCTCTTAAAGCTGTACCGAGTAAATGATGTGTTGGCATATGAGCAAACAGATGTGATGAACTTCAGCCCTCCAGAGTCTCGTCTGCAGGAGAATGTGGTTCATAAGGAAAAGGGGCCTTGGAATGCAGCTTGGTGCAGTATCTTATTTGATGGAGAACCTGTGCTGGGCAGTGCGGTGGGGTGTCAGGCAGGTCTGGTATTTGCTTGAGGTAAAAAGGATTAACTCTTACTGAAATAAGTTTCCAAATTTCTTGCATTGTTAAGAACAGTAAAAACATCATAAAATACACTTGTGAAGCTATCATCAGTGACCCCTTAACATGTTTCAGTGCTGATCCAAAGCCCTGCTTTGTAAAGCATTTTGATTAGTAATGTTGAAACAATGATACGTGTTTGATGAGGCATGTCCTTCTTATTGTGCAATTCATTATGTCACTGGCACTCCAGTGAGAATTTTACTTGTACTATTTCAGTGACTTTAGTGGCACTAAGATTTCTTCCATTGTGAATTATTCAGGATGTAGAAACCTGTTTTAATAAGTAAAGGCTCTCTCTTCAAAAGCCTATGGTCTCTGCCATGTAACAAATAAAATTCTTATGTATATTTAAATAAATAATATTTTGTTACTGTTTTTTTTTTTTCTGCAAAATGACAAGGAAAATTAAAGACAAGTTTATAAAGATTAGAATAATTCTTCAGGGAGCTAATGCCATGAAAGAAGTACAGAAGGGCATGTAAGATAGCAGAGGTCAAAGAAAGGATTTTGTAACATGCCGTCTGTTTTTAATTAGCATCTTGGCAAACTGGAAGAGCTCAAACATTTTTCCATGAAGAAATGTATTATAGACTTTTCTAGCTGCCAATTAAATGGCATTTAGCTACAGTGACAGTAGTATGTTGTTTTGGGTCTGTAGAAAGCACTTGCTCATGCTAGAAAATCTGGGACATTTTGTTTTGGATACAGGGTTCTAACTGGACTGGATTTTCTATCCCTCTTATTTTTACTGTAGGCATGAAGGATACCTTCTATGAATAACTAATAAATGAAGAAATCATGCAAGGATCTGGCAGAGTGGAGATCATAATTATCAAGTGTTTATAAACACCTGTTGCAAGTCTGTCCTCCGATTAGATCATAACTTTTAAACTATGATAGCTAAATACTAACATTATATGAGGTTCCTATTTTGTCCTGTTTGGTACAGACTGAGGTACTTTGTCACCAGTTCTGTTTTATGGTTCATTTAAATGTTTGTGAGCATTTGTAAAGAGTGTGGCTCACAATACATTTTCTCTAACTGTGAAACCAATGCTCTCTGCCAATTCCTGCCACTTCTCTCTCCACTTGAGCTGCTTATTTTGGCTCTAGCAATTTAATTTTTTTTTAAGGATTTGGGATTTGTTTCAGTTTTATTTGTTTTCTCGTTCTTTTACCAAATCGTTTATTTTATCCATTTTAAAGAATAGCATTGGAGCCAAAAACAGCAGTAGTGAGCTGTGGAAGAGAGCAGAATTGAGAGTATATATAAGAGTGGGAAAGAGAGAAACTATCCCCTTAAGGAAAGCATTGCACAGAAGTGTGGTCTCAAAATCACCATGCCAGTTTCTTCAAAAGTCATGAGACCATTTCCAATTATAAATTAAGCATAGAGTCCCTCAGTATTGTCATGCTTTTAATGTTTGTGCTATGTAGGGGAAAAAAAGGCAAAAAAGTAACTTGCATATTTGAACAAATCTTTTCCTCCCTGAGAGGTTCATATAGAAGGCACTTAATGTTACAGTAGGATGTATGTTAGGTGATGAGTGTGATGTCAGTTCCACTGAAGTGAATGGGCATGTTGTCTGTCTCAAAAGTGTCCCAATTTCCAACATGTGAGAAGTTAATATTCCCTGAGGATAAATTAGCTACAGACAAATTTTCTTAAAAGTTTTCTTGAAAGATTGAAAAAATGCAGATTTCTGCAGCAAGTGAAAACCTGGCATACTTTTATATTGTTTCCTTTTTTATATTTCCTCCTGTATTAGGTGTGGTCTCAGTTCCTGCTGTGAACCATGAAGTAGCACAGCATCACACATCTTTGAATTGGACTCAGATTTGCTCTTGAGTTTGTATGTTTGCTCTCTTATTTCCCCCCCAACTTGAAATATCCATCATTAGCATTTTCAAGGCAAAACACAGAAAATAGAAGGAAAGCAAGAACTATTTGTTTAGGTCTGGAGAAAAGCAAAATGTAAACATAGATTAATTTTGCCTGGCTTCTCTTTGAATGAAATACATTGTACATATCTTTTTCTTAAAGAGAGTTCATTCAGATACCAGTACATCTCTCCTGACAAATTTTCTGTCACTGGTCAAATTTTGGTGTACCTAAGCCAGTGAGCAGTTCTGGAGACATCTGCACACTCACCAGGATATGCTCAGTGGAGTGTTCTACATCACTGCAGTTTTGACCATGACAGCTAAGACCTGACTCACTTCAGAGGTGATCACTTCTAACTCCATGGTGAACTGTGAACTTGCTACTTTATGCAAGTGAAAGGAGACCACCCTCCAAGTTTTTCTTTCCTCCAAAGCTGGCATAACTTAAGTTGCCATTTCCTCAGCTTTTTGACACAGGGACTGACCTGGTTGTTCTGCTTTTAATGAAACTGTGGTGGTGAAGGGCACCCATAATACAAACCTGTATAGACAGGATAGGACAAAGTCAGCAGAACTTTGCAAATAAAAAGTTTGTGGCAGTCCTGTGATCATTCCCATAGCTTGGCTGTGCTATAAGCTGTTGTAAAAGCATCTCAAATTTTATTATGCCTAACCTGCAAAAGGCCTCTTCCTGGCAAGAGTTCTTTGTGCCAGATCCACCAGGAAGCATAGTCTTTTCAGAACTGTTTAGAATTCACAAGACTTAGTTTTGTTTATTGAAAGTACAGCCTGATTCTCAGCTGCTTTAAATTTGCCATTTGCTCCAGAATTTGTAAAAAGGGTGGCACTGAGAGAGCAAAAACTCAGACTCATGAGATATTTGTAGGAGTCTTTGATCTCAAAATCCTTCTGCTCCAAACACAGCGGTAACATAGCAATGACAGTGTTTTGTTCCTTAGGAGATCCATGAACACTGGATCTGATTCAGTCTATTGTCCATCTGTGTGGTGTAATATTATGGGCTTAACACCAAGCACAGTAAAGTTCACAGTAAAGACACAGACAGCGAAGTCTTATCATCACCATCAGTGGATTTTGGATTAGGCTGCATATGTGCAGACAGCTCATCCTGAACAGAAAAAAAGGCAACACAGTTTTCTAAAAGCAGGATGAAATTAAGGACAACTGTAACCATATATGTATTTAGAAAGGGAAATGTACTGAGCATGAAACCACAGGAAGCTTATTCAAATTTTGTCATATGTTGGTAATGAAAACATATTGGTTTAATGCAAATATATAAATATAGTAATTGGAGCAGAGTTAATCCTTCAAAAATATTAATTTTTTAAAAAATATTTTTTTTATGTTTTCTATGTTCTAAACATTTGTGTTTGCCTTCCTCAAATATTTTAGCAAACAGGTTTCCTTGCAGAATTGTTCACATTTTAACCAGATACTGGTGAAGACTTGCAAAAAATGTATGCTTACTAAATAATAATAATAATAATAATAATAATAATAATAAATTCATGGTTTTGCTCTAGAAACCAAGCCACGGAAGTTACGGTAAGTCTGGCCAAAGAACACAGCCAGTGGTGGGTGGTGAATCCCCCTAGAGCCAGTAGGCAAAAGTAGCTTTAATTTTTGCTGTGATATGTCTGCACCAAGATTGTTACTGGGTGGTTGATTAGCATCAACATTTTTTGTTACCAAACCACTTGGATACATTGGAAGAAACAAGCTGTTTGTTTCTTTACCATGTAGAGCCACTGCGTGGGAAGCGATGGGTCACTGGGGCGTAGTTGGCTCTGCTCAACAGCGGAGAGGTGAAACATGACGGCAGAGCCGCGCAGAAACGCTGGGGCCGCTCTGCTTGGGGCCGACAGGGTCCTCGGTTGTTTCAGCGAGGGCTGACATCGCAGTGTTCCCGGGGCCGAGGGCAGGTTGCCGGGATACAGCCCCGGCCGGGCTCCCCCTGCCCATCCCGGAACACGCCCGCCCGCCAGCCCCTCCCGCGGCTCGGCAAGGTGCGGTTTTTTCGGCTAGAACGTCAAGTGATGGGAAGCAGAGCGAGGAACGCATCCACAACTCCCTCATCCCCCCTGCTGGAACCTTGCTGAAAGGAAAAGAAATGAATTTCGAATCCCATTGTGCCTACTCAGTACCTGAAACACCCGGGAAAACAAGCAGGGAGCGAGAAGCAGGCGCTGGTCCGTGGGCACAGCAGGCCACTGCCGGCTCCGCTGGCCAGCAAACAAATAGCGATGGCATCGGCAAAGGGTGAGCCAAGTGTCGCTGAACTGGAGAGAAGCTCTGCCACCGAAAATCCATGAACCAGTTTGTTTTTAAACTAGTACATGGCAAGAAATGAGATGCTGAGCTTGGCAGAAAAGGGCCCTGGAAAATGTGATTGTGCCTCTCTTTCGATAGAGCTGTTATAAATATTAATAATATTTGCAATTTTGGAAAAAGTGGTTGTTTTGGCATGTAGCTTGGAATAGAAAACTAACTTCCAGGCTGTTCTGGGTATGGACAAAACTGGAGTCAGGTTACTGCTCTGCTGCAGAATGTGCTTTTGTTACTAAAAAAACGCTACCCTGCAAAGTTTTCAGGAGGCTGACAATGTGGTCAGAGTATTAACTAAAGAGAAATGCCTAGGTAATTGATGGTGGATTTCAGTGAATGAGCCAAAGGAAATGAAACACGGGGTTTCACCATCAATAGCAAAATATTGCCATGGCAATGGGTAGCTTTGCCAGGAATAAACAAACAAACAACAACAGGCCTCTTTTTCAGAAATGGAGTTAGAGAATTTTCTGTTCTCACCTCACCAAATCTGTGCAATTGGACATCTTGGAGGGGAGAAGATGGTATACCCTACTTATGCAAGTCCCACAAATCCAGCTCCCTTCTCAGTCATACAATTAGATAATTTCCAGAGCAAGAAGTAACCTTTATACCCAGGGGAAGGCATCAACATTTGCTTAATAATGATTTTGGTGCTTTGGTTACTGTAATTCTGTGCCATTTTCTTCCAGAAGATGGAAGGGCTCAGAAATAACACAGGTTTCTGTCACTCTTAGTGGAAGTCAATCCTGCTTCAGGGAAGACTGCTGACAGGGAAGATTTTCTTAAGAGCAAAAACATAGGCCTACACTTAAATTAATAAAGAGCTTTACAAAAACACAACGCTGAGAGCAAGGGAGCTGAGAAAGCACAAGCTGCCCTTTCTTCCACAGGCACGGATGCGAGGCTGGAAGCCACACACAGGCATTGCAGTCCTCTCCCAGCAGGGCCTTTGAAGGTGGCCATCTGCTTCTGAAAGCTTTCTGGACATTTCTGGCTACACCCAATTCCTCAGAGGATGCAGTCCCACCAAATGATGTGAACTCTGTGAGCTCCGTTTGTCTTCTCTCATCCCAGGCAGAAGACCTCAGCCACTGCCCAGTCAAGGATTCAGCAATGTTGGTGTCCTTCCTTGTGTCCGTACACTGAGCAATGGGCCAGAGCCAGGTGGCCCTGTGGAGTTGAAGGAGAGGTAACCACAAGTCAGGAGGGATCTCCTTAGCAGGAGGTCAAGTGTCTCCTGGTGAGGTGACAGCATCTATGTGAAGGAGCCAGTAGTGAGCCTAACTGAGTTGACCCTAGTAGGTTTTGTGAGCTGTGTAACATAAACAGTTCTACAGGGAAGCCTGAAGACCTGTTAAAGTTTGCAAAACTCTTCTAATAGCAATCCTATATTGAAAACAAAAAAATATGGCTTTCCAGCCATTTGGCATTCATTAGCTTTGTCTTATAATTCTTAATATAATAACACTTAGGTGCTGCTTAAATTCCCTATAAAATATTTAATGTAGTTTATTGTAAAGTCCTAAGGCTGAGGACTGTATCTTACAGATTACTCATACCATACCTAGCACTCAGTTCATATGCAGCCTCCAGTCAGTATTGTAAAGATACATTATTACCGTCAAGATCCATCCTTATCCTGTCACTTTTCAAAGAAAGTCCATTCTTAAGTACCTGGTTAACATAGCTGGTGTTCAAATAACAATTTTCCTTCTTTCATGTAAAATGATCAAAACAATTTCCAAGCAAATAATTTTTTTAACTTGAACTTCAAATTAATGTAGTCCATATAGAGCTGTGCTTGATCCAATTCATTTAACCAGCTCAGGAAACATGTAACAAATAAGAAGGGTTCTTATTTATAGAAAAAAAAAAAAAAAAAAA
>VYZS01000111.1:7300-17572 GCA_013400695.1 Neodrepanis coruscans | reverse complement strand
GAAAAGTCATGCTGAAGTCCCTGATCTTTTTTCACTGTGCTGATAGAGAACTCATGGGTTAAGAGGAAATCCTCCAGTTGTCCAAAAAAGGCCCAGACACAGTAGTGTGAAAGACCAAAACAACAATCAAACATCTTATCCCAGGCTTTAGCCACCAGCCAGGCTGTTTTCTAATGTATGAAGAGATCCTTTTGAATGACCAGTTGGGCAAGATATGAAATAATGACCATAATGCTATTTTTCTACTAATTCCTTTACTCATTTAGACTCTCTCATCTTACCCTTTCTTCCTCTTGTTTATTCTGACATGTTTTTCAAATGTGTCATAGTAAGAAACTTTCTCTATGATCAACCTCTCCTATGCTCCTACCGACTTTTTTTTGAGCTGTCTTCTCTGCCCTGTTATACTTTATAACAGAAGAATTTTCCTGAAACCTTTATCCACAGATAATAACCTAGAGGCTTGAATGTTCTTAAGAACACTTACCTCCCCACTGTTGCAGGAGATTTTGATTTTACTGAGGGACGGGGGAATCCTGAACATGAACAAAACAAAACAGATTCATTCAAGACCATCCTGATCTTCCTCAATTTCCATGTTCCCCTTCTCCAGTAGGTTTCATTTGTCTTGGCACCCTATGGCACTGGAAGGAGGGAAGCTGGTAGGAGAAACATGAAAGAATCAAATGGTATCACCCACCTCAAGTTCAAGCCAAAGATTTGCCAGGCTCCTGCTGTCACTGCAGGGCTATTCACAGATCTGCAACTTGCCCATCTCAGAAAGGACTGGCAGGTTACAAACTTAGTCAAAACATCTGATATCAGTCTGAGCTGGTTTCCAATGTCTGACAGAGAAAGCAATTAAGACACATTGCTTTCACCTTCCTTCCTTGAGGTGGATGTAACCCCATCTCGTCTCTCAAGAAATGACCACATTTCCAAAACCAGGCAATGATAGACTGCAAAATGTATATTCAGCACATTTTATAATATATCTTGACTTACATATCAGCATAATGGTATTCGTCCTCTCAGGAAAATATTCTGATTGCCCAGATCAATCTATTCACAAAGGTGAAGAGAACTTCCTTTTAGACCTTTAACAAAATTATCTCGGTCATCAGAAGATCTGCAGAAGGATTAAGTCTGTGCCTTGCAAATTTGCAGAGTCTGCTTTTTATTTGCATGTGTGGTTTGCTTTAAACCTCACTTATATAATGCTTATTTATCACAGCCACACGGGCTAATTCATGTATATGTATATAGTTTAAAAGCATTTGAATTAATGTTCTGAGCTTGTTTATTTGAAGGACTGAATGCCCTCTCAGGAAGATATATTGATCTTAAAGGAGGCCATTCTCTGATGAACACTGGTTCCTGCAATATTTATGTCATCTGAAGCCTTTTCTCTACTCTTGATCTTTTGAAAAGAGATCCCAAAGGAGGGTGACAAAGCTCAGAGACTGGAGGAGGGAGAAGAAGTACAAGAGGGGTCCCTTTGGTCTGACTACAACATCAAAATGTAAACAGGAAGGTGATCAAGGACTGCAGTTGTTTCTAAATTAAGCACTTAATATGTATATTAATGAATATGAGAGGAAATAACCTATTCAGCCAATTTATTAGAGAATGCTAGGATGGGGAAAAATAAATCTGCAGCTTTCTTCAGTTTTGAAGCTCAATTCTGCTAATTGAGGGCGTATCAACTGTGATTTTGAGGCCAGCCAAAAGAACTGATGTCAATGGAAACATCAGAAAGCAACCCCTTCACAGTCTAGCAGCTGCCATCATTTTAATTACTCCACATCACCATATTTATTGTGAAAAATAAAATATTAAGTACTTTTCTGGTTTCTTTGGAACTGACTTTGCACTGAGAGACTGAGCAGTGCACACTTGATATCCATGTGAGGTTCTCCCTCCTCCTCTACCCTGAAGAGAAATCATTGTTCCTGGCTTCATTTTTGTTTTCATGGCATAGTAAGGAACAGAAAACGCAAAACATGTGGTGAAAGGTCCAAGAGCTAAAGCCAGAACTCCGGAGTCTGAGTCAAAATATGTCAGTGATCCCATTATTTTGTCCATACTCATTTATAGCATTCTGCTTCCTCACGATAAACTGAGGTAATTTCTTCTCCTTTCTGTCCCTGGTCTAGTTGTAAATCACCAGGAGCAGGACTCTGGGCCCACATGGACAAGGAGCAAA
This sequence comes from Neodrepanis coruscans, assembly GCA_013400695.1. Classification (NCBI taxonomy): domain Eukaryota; kingdom Metazoa; phylum Chordata; class Aves; order Passeriformes; family Philepittidae; genus Neodrepanis; species Neodrepanis coruscans. The sequence continues at coordinate 15,366 of VYZS01000111.1, read as the reverse complement.
GGCCAAGGCAGAGAGCAGTTTGGCTGCTGGGGTGTTTCCCACTGCCTGGGGAATGTGCCTCAATTCTTTTAATTTGCTTTAGTATGTGCTGTATGCAATCATAGGGCTAACCTGCCTCATATCTGCAAGTTATATAGGAATGCATCTGTGTAATTATAGATGCTGAGGGCAAGGTGTGCTGCACTGTCATCTATCCCTTCAAATTCTGTCCCACATGGGAGGTGAGAATGCAGGTAATGAGCAGGAAAACATCTGTTTCTCCAATTTTGGGAGGATGTGCTATGATATTCTGTAAAACAGGTAATAAGCAGCCATTTGCACTGCTCTGTTGAATGAATGAGGTGTGTGTAGAGGCAAGTTTTGAGCTGTGCCTGGCCCCCCCCTTCCTTTAATTAAGATTTATTTTGTCAGGAAAAACCTAGGTAACATCAGAAGCCAAGGCTGAGCCATGGCTGGGAAAAGATGAGGCCAGGGACCAGAGTTACATTGTAAAAGACGAAATTTCAATTAAAGGGCTTTGCTGCACCTGGCTAAAAAAATAATTTGATGGAAGACTTGACAAAACCAAATTATTCAGCAAATATTCAGGGGGGCAGGGAGGAATTATAGAAGGATTTAAAAAGCATTAGCCTCAAAACAAGTCTGGGAAGTTTGATTCCTCAAAAGTGACCTGCATCTGACTCCTGCTTGCAGAAACACAGGATGCATGCAGATGGGATGTCCAAAAAGGATAATAAGAGGATGACAGAGGTTTTGAAGATCGAGTGAGTGATAAAGCTGGTGATGGTGTAAAGGCTCTTGTGTAAAGAACCCCTTTCCCAAGCAACATCAGGGAGATGTACCTGCCCACTCTATCAAGATGAGCTACCCAAAATAAAATTCTCCCAATAGACTTACCCAGTAGAATGGATTGCCCCAAGCTACTTTGGTGGCCAATGGCAAAAACTTTTAAAGAAGATGTTACCAAACCTGTTAGACCCATGAGTGGGTGACTGCCACTTGTGTGCACTCTGAGCAATGTATATCCTCAGCTACAAACCTCCAGGTGAGTCTTACTAAGAAAATCCCTCTGTTTAGGTACCCAGAGCTGTCAGTTGTCTCAGGCATCCTGTGCTGACCTGCAGCTCTGCATTTCCACAACTTCCACCACCAACACCAACCAAAGGGGCGGTAACACGCACATCAAAATCCTTTGTCTGAAAGTACCCTCTCAGCTGAGCAAAACAATCCAGCTGTCTATGGCTGCAGATCAAGGGGGAATGGGAAAAAACAGAAGCCGCAGGGGCAAAGCCTGATGCCTGTCAAAGTCGTCACCAGAGGTCTCCCTGATTTTGCAGGAACTGGGATTGCTGCATTTTTTTGTTTCGATGTCAAGATGAGGGGGAGTGTTGAGATGTGCTGTCAAGTCTTCTATGTTGAAGAAATAAAATAGCCAATTTCAGATTGGTTTTTTTTACTTACTCATTGTATCTTGTCACCTAAAGGCCTCGTTCGGCTGGTACAAAGCACTTTCCTGGCTTAGTCACGTGGAAGATATATGTTGGAGCACTTCTCTCATCAAAATGTTTGTTTCAAAGCGAGATCAGAAAACTGAAAAACATGGCAGAGACTCAACAGGAGAGATGGGAAAGGTAGTGTTTATCAAGTAGTTCAACAGTGGAGAGATAAACAGACATTTGAACTCATTTCACTACATAATGTTATTAGTTATATGAAATTAGACTGTCAAATACAGCTCTGTAAAATGCAAGAGGAATGCAAGAGTGCAAGTAGGAGAACAAACACACAAGGGAAAAATCACTGTCACTTGGAAAGGAGTGCCTGGCGGACTATGAATTAAGTTCACTCCTCAGGGCAAGCCATCCCCAGCTGTTATAAATACATTTTAATGCCCCTGTCAACAAACGGCAAGAAAGAGCCAGTGCTCCCCAATACAGTGTGTCAGGTGTTCTCTGTCTTTCAGAGAGTTTGAAAGAGCCACATTTAGATTGCAGTTTTGTCGCTGCCTCAAGCAGTGCAAAGGCAGCTTCTCTGGCAGCTGGATGGAGCAGGAAGCGATTGTAGAGCACAGCCAGACACAGGCTGCTGCCCGCTCTGGCCCGTGGGAAGCAGCAATAGCTGGTCGGTGGGGTTGGTGCAAACAGAGAGTTTGTTGGATTCCATCAATCCCTCTCTAAGTTGTGTTGCAAAATTGTCAATTAATAGGCTGTTTGGTTTTCCCTCAGGGGACTGACAGGGCAAGAGGACTCCGGCCATGCTTGGATGGTAGCAGAGAGCAGCCTCTCCCCTCTGGCTGATAGTTGACCTTGCTCAACTTCACACAGGGAGCTCTAGTTACCCAGTAGACCCATCCTTGAGGGGAGAGGCAAGGTCAAACCTCCAGTCCTGAGCAAAAAGCAACAATGGTCCCAGTACCCAGTCAGTCCTTCATGAACTGCTCCAGTGCGAGTCCATCCCGCAGGCAACAGTTCTTCACACACTGCTGCCACATGGGTCAGTTTTCCACAGGGTGAGTCCTTGAGACACAGGCTGCTCCAGCATGGGTCCCCCACAGGCCACAAGTCCTACCAGGAAAATCCTGCTCCAGTGTGGGGTCCTCTCACAGTATCACAGTATTAACAAGGTTGGAAGAGACCTTTGAGATCACTGAGTCCAATCTAAAAGCCAATACCAACCCATCATCTAAACCATGTTGCTAAATACGCCATCCAACCTTTGCTTAAACACATCCAGGGATGGTGACTCCACCACCTCCCTGGGCAGCCCATTCCAATGGGAATTCACCCTTTCAGTGAAAGATCTTTTCCTGATATCGAGCCTAAACCTTCCCTGATGGAGCTTGAGACTGTGTCCTCTCATTCTGTCACCAGTTGCCTGAGAGAAGAGACCAACCTCCACCTGACTACAACCTCCTTTCAAGTAGTTGTATAGAGTGATAAGGTCTCCCATGAGCCTCCTCTTCACCAGGCAAAACAACCCCAGATTCCTCTCCTCTCCCCATAGAGCTTGTGCTCCAGCCCCTTCACCATCCTCGTTGCCCTTCTCTGAACACCTTCAAACATCTTGACATCTTTCTTAAACAGAGGGGCCCAGAACTGGACACAGGACTCAAGGTGTGGCCTCACCAGTGCCAAGTACAGGAGAAGGATAACTTCCCTGTTCCTGATACAGGCCAGGATGCCAATGGCCTTCTTGGTCTCCTGCTGGGCACACTGCTGGCTCATATTATGTTTGAGTACTCCCAAGTCCCTCTCCCCACAGGCTCCAACTTGGGCCTCGTATGGGGTCACAGCTTCCTTCCAGCATCCACCTCCTCCAGCATGGGCTCCTCCATGGGCTGCAGGTGAATCTCTGCACCCCAGTGGTCCTCCAAGGGATGCAGGGGCACAGATGGTCCACCAGGATCTCCACCACGGGCTGCAGGGGAATTCCAGCTTTGGTGCCAGGAGCACCTCCTGCCCCTCCCTCTGCACTGCCCTTGGTGTCTGCATTGTTGTTCACATGTTCTTACTCTGCTTTTGTCTGGCTCCCAGCTTCATCTGCGCAATAACTTTTTTTTCCCTTCTTTCTTAAATATGTTATCACAGAGGTGTTACAATCACTACTGGTTGGCTCAGCCTTGGCCAGCAGTGAGTCCTGCCTGGAGCCAACTGGAATTGGCTCTGTTGGACATGGGGGAAGCTTCCAGCAGCTTCTCACAGAATCCTCCCCTATGGGCCACCTCCCCATCTGCTACCAAAACCTGGCCACAGAAACCAAATAGAGAGGAGAAGATGATAAGTTTTGTGCCCTCCCTTTGGGCTTAAGTCAATAATTTATTGTCTTCCTGGCATCAGGATGGCACACTCTTCTCTGTACCCCCCAGTTGTACCAGTACAATAGCTTGCAAAGCTTTGCTTTAGACAGAACACCAAAACTACACAAAACCACAGAACCATCAAGCATTTGAAAGTCATCAAAACCCTTCTCCACCACACTGACTGGAGAGCATGGTCCCACAATTACTTGGCTGACAAAAATCAGGAGATAGCAACATCACTTTTACTGCCAGACAAAGTCAGCATCAGCATGCAACACAGACTCAGAGACACAGCCCCTTCCTTGTCAAGCAGATGTTTCCAAGGTCCCACTAAGTCACTGCTAAGGATGATAAAAGCGTGTTTGCTACTCTTGCAGTGCTACTCCCGTTGCTCTGCTGACATGAATATTTGACCTGGTACAAATTGGCATCACCTGCTTCAAGCCAACAGAGAAAATCAGCAACTCCACCAGGGACTGACCCAATCCACAGCAATGCCAGAGACGGGGGACAGAGTAATCCTTCTGAAAGAGAAAGGCTTTGTTTCTATGATTTGTTTCCTTCTCATTTTTGTTTCTAAATGGCTCTTGGTTGCCTGCAATTGCCTCAGCAATAGCTCATGTACAGTAACATGCCACGCTACTGCAAAATGTCTTGGGAAGAGATATTTCACTCGGCTTAGCAGCCCTTAAAGGGAAGCGTCTGCTGTCAGGCATGTGTGCTCATCACTTGTTGATTCATGGGCCTGTCTGAGCGCAGACTGTGGTTCAGTGCACAGCCCCTGTGAGAGGCAGATTTTATCAGCATTACTGGTGAGGCAGTTCTTTAAAAGCCAATGTGGGATCTCGTATTTCTGGAAGCACATGCATGCAATTTACAAACTTAGAGCCAGCAGCAGCGCTACACAGATTACTTAATCCATCATTTCCCAGGTGAAGGTGGCTGCTAAGGCACAGGGAGGTTTTAGTTGGGTGAGACCTGGTCATTATGTATGGCAGTAGCTGCTTCAGAGAACACACTCTGCTTTCTAAACTTCAGCAAGAAGCAAAATTGCATCCCCAAAACCTGACACCTCATCCTGTCCCATCCTTACCTGTACACAGCCAAAGATTTCCATCAGAAATGCCACACCAGTAATGCACTTACAGATGTATATGAGAGACAGAAGTAAGTATCAAGATTTGGCCTTATCCTCCTACCCTTGGGGACACGGCACTGGGACCAAAGTAACATGTTGCAAAGGAGAGACTTCCCTGTTTTCAACCAGGTACCATTTTACTGTCATAGAAACTTAGAATCATTCAGGTCGAAAAAAACTTCTAAGGCCATCAAGTCCAACATTTAACTCAGCACTGCCAAGCCCACCACTAAAACATGTCCCCAACTACCACATCATCTACACATGTGTTAAATTCCTCCATGGATGGTGACTCCACTACTGCCCTGGGCAGCCTGTTTCAATGCTTGACAACCCTTCCTGTGAAGAAATTTTTCGTAATATCCAATCTAAAATAGCTAGTGGTGATGATGGCACAACAGTTTTTCAAATTGCATCTGCATTTGCTATGAATATTAACCAGCAGCACAATGAGAGGAAGAGAAGTGTTTTCCAGAGATATATTTTCACTTAAGAGACCTGGTCACAAGGCTGTGAAATGTAGGATGAAGGAAGAAAGAGAGAGAGATCATAACTAGCCTGACTCTGTCGTTATCTTTGAGCATATCAATGCAGAACTTAATGGAGTCTTGGATACACATGCTTTTCCAGCAGCCTCTGCAGCTCTTGTATAGGTTAGACAGCTTCATCTCCTGAGATACATCTCAGTCCCTGGGACATTAACAGAGTCCTTGAAAGGGCTCATTGTTTTTATTCTATTTTTTCCCCAGTGTTGAAGAATCCCCTGTCAAAGTATTTGGTTACTATGTAAGAAAGAAGAACAACTTTTTTTTTCATTTTATAGACTGCAGCCCTTTGGAGATATTTAACACAACACTGCCAACAACCAGCATGCAGGCTTGAGGCTTAGAAAGACCACAATCAACTGGTTCATTCCAATGGACTCTAATATTTGTCTCTGGGTTTCCTACTCTCAAGGGCACTGTTAGGCAGCCTGTCCTTTCCCTGGAGCAAGTCAGCTCTCCCAGTGAGCTGGTACTCATCAAAAAGGAGCTCAGATGGTTCTGGGGCTTTGAGGTTTTAACACTTATGCTGCAACACTGGAAATAACTTGGCTCCTGTATCTGGAAACTCGTGCACAAGGCTTACAATAAAAACACAGGGTTTGGTTAAGAATTGTTAGCTGAAATCACAATATTAATTCAAATGTGTAGGGCATATAACTGTGAAAGGCAAAATAATTTAAGAAACTATATAAAACCAGTTATTAGCCAAAATTAAAAACAAAATTATTAAAATAAAGCAGAATATGGTCTAAAAATACTTGCTACAAGTATCTAAAATGAAATAATGACAAGATGAAAATGAAGCTATTTTTATTAGAAAATATTATTGAGTTCTTATGAGGACAGTGTCTAGCAGTTTTAGTTAGGGCAAGACTCAGTTCAAGGAATGCACATTACAAAGTGTTTATAAATTCCCATTCCAGTCAGTATCTTCGGAGGTACAGCCTGAAGGGCTTTGCCAAGGAAAGCCTGTTGTTCAGTGCTGCAGAAGACCTGCTGATGAGAGCTGTGCACATTTTATCATGCAGGTGTGACAATTTACATCAGAGCTACTGACTCCTGAAGCACTGACTCGTACAGCCTTTCAATATTAAGAGACCTGGGCTGCAGACCAGGCTGGAAGTTAATGGATGAGCAAAAGGCACAATGCTGGAGGACATTAAAAGCCAAATCATAAAAAAAAAAATAAAATCACTTTATAGCTTTACAATAAAAATGGGCATATAAAAGAGGTTCAGAAGAGATTGCTGCTTTGTTCTAAACCAAGTCTGAAATTAGCTAGAATTTATCAGGCATCTTTTGGGTCAGAGATGTAATAAATGCTGATGTAGTTGTTACAGCATACCTCTCACCTATTGTTCATAACAGAAAACATAAACTTATCTACAGTTTATCTCTTCTCTTGGGTTTTTTCAGTGGGTTTTTCTTCATTGCTTTTCTATTTGCTTTGAACAATTAAATGATACTATAGATAGTGCTATCTTGGTACAGGTACCCCACAGCCAAAGCGGTGATACTCTGAACTCTGCCAAAACAAGCCATTGCATTGTATGCCACAGAGTCCTCATCAGTTCATGTCAACAAGGAGCAGTGACATGCTTGGGTGATAGGAATTGCCTTTAAACAATCTTAACTATCTGGGGAAGGAGGTTAGGAGGTAAGAGAAAAGAGTAAAAATGTGCAAGAAAAATTTATTACTTTCCCCAGCAAGTAACTTTGCATATCTCTAACAGTTAATGATCTGCTTGCTGTTTTCTTGTGCTGGAGTTATGTCTTTAGTGGGGTAGGAATTGATCTCTACCACTTATTAAGCAATGTTTTTAAAATGTGAGCTCCTCTTCCTCATTTCAGAGACAAGGTAGGTAGAAAATAGAAGCTCTAGAATGAGATTTTTCCAAAGTTCTCATCACTATCACCTCTCTGCTCTTGGAAGCAAAATGCCAGCTGATCCCTGGTCTATGTATGGCTGCTTCTGGAACACTTCAGTGCCTATATATCTGTGCAGGATGAGGATAGGAAGGAGCATATCCAACAGCATAGCAAGTGCTATCTGGAAGGAACATAAATTTGGCCAAGAAGACTATTTCAGCTACTGGAGATTCCATAATGTTCCCTAATGTTCATATAGGAAAAGCTTTCCTTTAATTTCAAAGGCCTGTTCAAGATGCTTCTTGGGAGGAAAGTGTATGAAACTCACTCCAGGTAGGATCATTCCCTTGCCAGGACTCAGACTGAGATTTCAGGGAACCCAGGTCTGCTGGGATACCCAGACCTTTGCTCATGAAGTTTGGCACACTGAGACAGAGAACAGGCATGCACTGGTCCCTGTTAGTCCTAGTCTTTCTCATAAAGTGCACTGCTCCAGACCAAGGTGACACTGGCACCACACTGGCCCTTGGCATCTGTGCATAGCCACGTTGGCCAGGGAGAGTGGAGGTGGGGAGAGGGAATGAAGCCATCCAGAGTCTGCTGCCAATCATCTTATATCCTCAAGTGTGAGATTTAATTACCCGTGTCATTAGCTTAGCTTGCTTCAAAAGCAATGTTTAACCGACGTCACAAAAGATTATCGTATAATCTCATT
>VYZS01000104.1:0-13958 GCA_013400695.1 Neodrepanis coruscans | reverse complement strand
GGCGGCGGCGGCCAATGAGGAGTTGGGGCCGTCGCTGGCGGCGGGAGGCGGCGGCGGCCGGACCGGGCCGGGGCTCCCGCTGGCGGGGCACGCGCTCTCGGGCTGCGAGCACGGGCGGCGTGTCCCGGAGAGCGCACCCCGCGACGCGGCGCCCTGTGTGACTGAGTGAGGTGTGGGGCCTGGAATGGGTCCGAGATGGGAGAGATCCCGGCCTGGGTCACGGTCGCTGCCCCTCGGCCTAGCGGCCGGATGGGCTCAGCAGGAGCATCTGTCGTAGATGTTTGTGCCGATGTCTTCGTCGGCAGCACGGACCGCCTCTCACGCCTTTCCGCTGTAGGGAGACAGAGCTTGGAACCGGCTCCGTCCTTCTGCACAACCACATCAGGAGTTTTCCCACAAGTAGCCAGAAAGCTCCGGTATTGCGGTGAGCTCCCCAATGCAGGAGCAGGGCTGCCACCGCCTCGTAAAATGCTAAATCACGGCTCTGCGTAGTGGCTGTGACTGTAGTCCCCTGGCAGCCTCATCTGCGGGCAGCCTCCCGAGCCCAGGGGAGGCAAGATTGAGATGTGGTGCAGCAAACTGCAAAAGCGCCCCAACCTCCCCCCATCCCGCCCCGATGCAACTCCAGGCCCGGCCCTTTCGTGGGTGCTGTGAGCCTGATGGGAGCCGGTGCGCCCCTGGAGCAAGGCAACAGTTGTGTTGTTAAACCACCCATCGCCTTTTTAGAAACGCCGGTGTTCCAGCGGGGAATGAAGCGCGCTGGCAGCGGGTTCTTAGCAGCCCTTCCGGCCCCACCGCGCAGTACCAGCATCTCCTGTTTGACCGTCCACGAACCCGAGCCGGGGTTTGGAGGCAGAACGGTGCTATCCCATCCGTAGACCTGCTGCCCGCAGTATACACGAGATGGCGTGTCATTGGTAATGAAGGGGTTAAAGTTTCACTCCGTCCCTGCCCAGGGACAGGCATCCCTCGCGACGGTAGGACGCTCGGACTCACCGTGCATCCCAGAGCCGGAGGAAGTAGAGAGCACCAGCAGAAAGGGAGAAACAGCACTTCTGGGCCGAGGCCCTCTCCAGAAGTGGCAAGAGAGATTTGAAGCCTTCATGCAAGACCAGAATTCGCCCAACCTGCTCAAAACAGTCATCCACTTGTCTGTGTAAGTGGTCTGATTATATTTGTTTAGCAAAGTCTTAATAATTTTTTACATTACTCTCCCTATTTCCTCCATTTTCATGGTTGCACTGAATCTTAGATTAGATTATGGACTCCGTGGGCTAGAGATCACCCTTTGTTAGTACAAAATGCTGTAACTGGGACAATGAGCCACGCTTTTGAGCAGTTAGGTCACTTCACTGACTGGCTGCATGATTTTTACGTAGCAATTTTTACCTTTAAAACTGGACTTCCCAGCTACTCATTGAATAACTGGATCTCTGGTTACAGATCCACTCTTCTTTACTGTTCCTCCAAGCAATATGTAAATAGTTCTTTCAGTTTCCCCTTGTAAACAATGTTCCTATTAAAGTTTCATTTGCTTTTGTCATGTTGCACAAATAGTCGGTGGTAGGAATGTCCTATTCTAAAATGTCCAGTTCAGCCTTCAGACTCAAGGGGTGAGGAACCCAGCAACGCCTTTTCCTGTACAGGAGTAGCAGGAGATAGAGTGCCAGCTGGAAAGCAGGTGCATTAAATGTTTACTGGAAGTCCAAACGTTTTTCCAGCCATAGGCTGGAGTTCCATTAGGGAGTTTCTTTAGGCCCCATGTCATGATCTGACATGGCCCAGACATGATGGAAAGGCCTGGGGGGTAGCTTAGAGTCTCCTCTCCCAAAGTCGGAGACATGGAATCACTGCTCTACCTCCCCACCCGCTGCTCCTTCTGCTGTGTGTCTCAGCTCTTTCTTGTGATTTGGTGCCCATCTGTACCTCCTGCTTGTTCCACAGTGCCCTCCAGCACTTTTTGTATACTACTCAGTTTGCCTTCAGTTTATGATCAGCTTCTGAGGTGGGACCCAAAACTGTAGAACCCATCATGCCATCCTTGGTCTTGCTGCAGCACATGCCAGTGCCCGCAGATCTCTGACAAAAACACCATTGAGATTCAAATCATTACAGCCTCTTTGTGATTTGTTTCTCTCAATAAACCTACCGTTTTCCCCAGCCTGTCCTTGCCCCAGTACAGACTTCCAGTGTCCTGGCTTCCTTTCAAAGAATAATTATTCTGTGATTACAGATTTATTTCCCTTCCCTCTCCACATTTAAAAGACAGTGTAACTCTGATGACTGGCATTAACACCTAACTCTCACACCTTCTAAGCTGTCTAAACTGCTACATGGGTTTGTCTTCTTGCCTTCATCCTGTACTGCTTCCAAAGAAATTTCTGATAATTTATAGAGACAGTTAAAATTTTTGTGCACACACATCCTGTGGAAATTTGCTGGATTTTTTTTCTGTTGACTTATTACATTCCACTAGTCCCATCACGTATCTGAGAGTGTAGCACCTCACTCTCCTGAACATCATACAACACGGGAACTTTATTTGAGGTCAAAGATTTCCTAAGCAACAAACTGAATGATGTTATTGCTCCTGACCTTACACTTCATTCTCTACAGTCTGATAAAATCAGGTTGTCCTTTATTAAACGTATTGGCCACTTATATGTGAGAGTCATCCTTAGATGACCTTATATTAATCCCACAATAAATTGGAAATTAACCCATTAAAAGGGTTAATCCCACAGTAAATAGAAAATCAAACTTCAAGTGGAAAAATGCAGTAGCTGGTGGGGAACTGATGGAGTGAAAACAAGAGGAATCAGCTCCTTCCCTTACATCCTTTGCTTCCTCAGTCCATTCGCTCCTTTCTGGTTGGGGCTGAATGCTGGTATGTTAGGGAATGGAAACAAGAGTAGTACAGCACTGCTCTGCCTTCCATTTTACAGAAACTCATTTTGTGTGTAGGGATTTTTACCCTTGGTCATAACTTTGATGTTAAAATAAGCCTGTGGGACCCATTCAAGCCTTGTCCAGATTCAGCAATCATATTCTATGGTGGCTGGCCCAACCTTTTGGGGACCTTCCAGAGGTAGGACAAACTTCAGGTTTCTCTAGCTGCCTTTCCCTGTTGATGCCTTCTTTTAGTGGTTGGTTTAGTGGCAGACTCAGGGTTCTGGGTTTACGGCTGAATTTGATGATCTTAAAGGTCTTTTTCAACCCAAATGATTGTACGATTCTGTGAATCTCCGTCTGATTGCCCAGGCAGCTCCAGAGTACAGTACCAGCAGCTCATCACCCAGGTCCTTCTACATCCCAGTCATCCAGGGACTGTCATCTGTGGATGCAAGGTAGGTATTCCATTTCTTTCAGCCCCAGCCATGTTTTATACAGCTCCAGGACACCTGGAAGCCTGTGCAGGAAAGAAGGTGTAACATGGTTCCCAAATAAAACATTGTCAAGCAACTGGGCAGATACATTTATGTTTCTGAACAATTTTGGGGCATAAACAGCAAGAGGAATGTATGACATAAATGCCAGCTGGGATAGAGAAGGTCTTGGGTGGGATTTGATTCTCAGAGAAAACCTTCTGAGGGCTGAGGGGGCAGAAAGAAAAAGAGAAATGCCTTTTGCCACTTAGTAAAAAAAAAATAACCACAACTTTAAGAAATAAGAGTTAAAAATAAAACAGAAAATAACTGCAAGCAAAGGATTACAGAACATTTCTGTCTTTCATGTTTCCTCTCCCCACCACAAAAGAAAAATGTTGTGGTTGAGTTTTTTATATTGCAGGATTTCGAATAAAGTTGACTTCTAAATCTTCCCTTGACATCTGGTTTGTAATTAATGGAGCACTAAATAGGAGGGAGACAGAAACAGCCTCAGAAGCCTGTCCTTCTGATACGTGACACTCCAGCAATGTAGCTAGATGAGTGATTCCACCCCCAGGCTCCAGCACTCACACAAACAAAATCCAGGCTGTTTTTGGTGGCAACACAAACTATTTCATCTTGCCCCTGAATAAGGCTGCCAGTTATCTTGCTGCGGTTGGGAATTTGATGCTGGTGACAGAAATGGGAGGAAATATCTGCATTATGAGGATATGGATTGTCTAATATAACTGACCTTGCTAGTACCTTAATTGTGTTTTGTTTTACCTGAGGATGATCTGCTTCAACGGGAAAATGATGTTAACAGCTGCTGTGTTTTCTTCATTGCTTTAATACTAACAAAAAGCCTTCTGTAAAGGAAGGTAGAAAACACTGTTCTGTGAACGTACTTGGGCTAGAAGAATTTGAAGACACTCTGAAAACATTCAACCTTCCTTTTTGTTCACAAATGAAGTGATGCTGTGAGTTTATCATCTTGCTATCACTAAGGTGATGTTGTGAGGACAGGGATGCTGTGGCATCCCTACTTCATAAACGAGCAGTTATGTAAGGGCCAAATGAGGACTCTTGTGTTTTGACTCTTCCCCATCTCTATCTGCACTAGCCCATTGCAAGGACACCAGGTTCTTTCCAGGGAGCAACTTGACATTCCCAAACCTATATAAGTTATTGGCGAGGCCTGATGGGACCGTTATGACTTTTGTTACTTCGTTACAGATTTCAGCTGGATTTCAGTTCACACTCCACAAACTGAAGCCATTTGCCATGACAAATTTGCCTGTAATGGAGTTATTTATTATCTCCCCATGTCATAAATAGGAAGATTTGGCTTCTTTTGGCATGAGATACTCAGCAGTCTGCTCCCTACAAGCATCATTATTTGCTGCAACTCACTGGAAAAAGAACTTGTGCAGAAGTTTGTGATTATTAATTATATGGATAGCGATAGTGGCTTTCAGGGCGGCTGAGTCCCAGCTGCAATTGGTGCAGATATGTGTGTGCAGATAGGTGGACAGTTTTGTATGCAAAGAGAGTGACAACTTAAGAGACCAAAAGAAAAGATAGCAGGAGGGTGGGAGAAATGAAATTCCTAAGTGGTGCTAAGCTGCATGCTGGGCTGGGAAGCTCCATGCATGCCTCCAGTAAAGTTCAGGCAGGACTTTGTTCAGAAACATGCCGTTTGCCTGCTTTCCCAAAAGCGCTCAATCGAGGAGGCTTTTGGAAAACAAAGATCAGGACCAGGTGAATCACAATCACAATTTCGTTTATTTGTTATGGTCACATTTTATCCTGTCTTTGTGCTGACACGGGAGCACGTTCAGTTCTGCAGGGATACGGTGCAGGAAGCTGAGCCCTCATGAAAATGTTTACCTCTTCTTTCCCTCCCGCCTCCAATCATTTTTCCATGCCCCTGTACCAAGGCCACCTTATTCAATAAAATTCCCCTGACTCAGAGGTTGAAAAGTCAATTCCTCAGGGCCATTGACAAGATCTTTCTCCCATTCCTACTCTATGATACCCTGTCTATTTCTCCCTCCATTTTCTTCAGGCCCCATCGGATTCCCAAGTCCCTTTCCTGCTCAAACTGCAGGTACTTCATTCCAGAAGTATGCTATTGCATCTTTGCTTGCCTATGCAAAGGAATGGCAGGATTTATTGTGGAATAAGGTGCAGGTGGCCTGGCCACTGCAAAGCAGATGGCAGTGCAGGAGCCACCATTTCCAGTAACAGTTGCAAAGGAGCATGGGAGATGGTGTTAAGAAAAACCAGTGGCCAGGAGTGGAAGAAGGCAAGCAAATCAACACATAAAGCTGGCTATAAAGAACTGGGCAGAGCAGCACCCTAAAGAAACAAGCAGGAAAATTGCATTACAAGGAAATAAAACATATCTGAGCTGGGTGCCTGCATCGCAGAGAAGTAAAAAGGAGTGCAACAGCTCCCAAAAGGAAATGGTGATTCATCTCTTTTCAGGGAATGTGACAAAGAAGTGCAAAGGAAAGGCAGCACTAAGCCAGAGACCTGCTGCTCTTTTCCAACTGTGCACCTCCAGCTTCTGAGCCCAGTCACCCTGTTCATCCCTAAATGAGACCTGGCAAATGCCCATCATACATGAAGCTTCAGAGAGGCAAGGCTGCAGCTCTGGCTTTCGGCAGGTGTATCAGGCTGGAGACTCTGACTGGTTTTGATGGGTGAATTCCCACGGGCAACCCCAGGGGGCAATGACAAAATGCTCTACTGTCTGATGAGATAGGAAAAGGGAAAATGCATCAGTGTTTCAGGATGACCCACAGCCAAAGATCATCTTCAGCTGCATTTGCCTCTCCATGAGCCAGTGCCTGCATAGAGGGCAAGGGCAGTGGTGGCTGGAGGGTGTCCCCAGCAGAATCCGAGGAGAAAAGCAGCACCAAGCCAAAATCATCAAGTATATATCGCATTGTTTGAAAATATGTTTTCCACTTAGGACGTAGCCCTCTCTGCTCCAAAGTCAGGCAGGGGACTTAAAAACAGCATCAGGCTCCAAGTATTGCAAATGTAAGTGATTCCTAGCAGTTGTCATATAGGATTCTCCATGTACATCTGTTTTGCTTCTTTCATGACATTTGATTAAAGTTTTGCTATCCTAACTATTAATTAAAGTGCTTGGAGGCAAGGCCTGAATTTCACTTCACCTCCCAAGTGCACTGGTTCCATTCTCCTCCTCCTACTCCTCCTCCTCCAAATATGTTTTGCTATAAATTACTGGTACCGTTTCTGTTGATAGTCAACATAATCAAACATTTGTAAGCATGCTGTCTCTTCAATCTGTTCAGTTGATGCACTTTACCTGATCTTTCATTAAAGTAATCAAAACACTTGCTGTGCCACGTCTAATGAATGTTGCATGTATGATTAAGTACTTTCATTCATATTGCAAGTTTGATTTAATGTAATCTGCCTTTCAGACAGCCATTAGACTAGCTCCTGCGTGAATTCGATTAATTGGCTGAATTCTTCCAGATGTCCATTAAGTATTACAGGAATTTCTATGTAAAAACAGCAGGGACCATCTAGCAGAGAAGCAAACAATGATATGTTATATTGCTGCCATGACTTACAAAAAGCTGAATTCATTTTCATTAATAAAACATCTGTACCACTGCACAGCTATGCATCAAGATGCATTTATTTTATATGTTTATTTCTCTTATGACTATAAATAGACAGTTAAACAGAAGCACAGTATGTTCAGTTGGAAGACACACAAACAGAACTGTATCAGAAATTAAAATCATAATAAAGAACATCAGAGTTGGGGCTTTAAATAAGTATTGGGTGTTGTAACAAACATGGCAGTGACTCCTATGGCTGTGTGCTATTTCTTAGCATAAAGACATTTTTCTTAGGCCATGATTAATCTGAAAAATGTCCATCTCCTGGGTTGAAATGTCCCATCTCTGGTTTATGTTTATGTATTTTATTGTACATTTAAGTGGGAGGAAAATTGCAGTTTGTCATTTTTAACTGGTATGGGATAAAGAGAAAAATTGTCATTAAAATAAATAGTTGATTTTCATTCTCGGGAGTAGAATTATTCCCTTCTTTTTTTTACCATAAAATGTACTTTTTTCATAAAAAACAAAGCCCTCAGAAGCAACTTTGTGTTTCAGAGCCTACTGTACCCAGCCAATGCAGGGGGTGGTGCTGTTTCAGGGAATGGGGAGGATGCCTCCACAAGCAGAAGTAGCTCCCTTTACTTTCTGCTGACCTTGCTAGATCCAAGAGTACTATTCAAAGGATCATGTGAGATCTCAGGACCTCCTTGCCTCTTTTGTCCTCTTTCCAACCACCTACCCTTCTCCTCATGAATGAACCCATGGGTCAGACTGGAGAAGTATGGCAGGAATTTGATGCTGACCCTGCGGCCCTGAGCTCAGCACAGCTTCATTTGCCTGAATGTGTGGCATATCTTCTCCAAGTCAGGGAGCTGCTGGGCTCCACCTTTCACCACGTTTAATCACTGGGCTCTGTCGAGTCAGGAACCGAGGAACTGGAGCACTGCAGCAGTGTTGCTTCACACTCTCTGGTGAAGCTTGGACAAGTAGCTCCATTGCACTCAAGGAACAGCCAGATCACACTCTTCCATCTCCTCCCTATCTCGTCTTTCCCAACAGATGCACAGCTTTATAAGTGTGTTTGGTCCTTGATGTATCATTCCTGTGCTGGGGAAATTGTTGCTGTTTTCCACCACTGACTCCTCTGTCCAAATTAGCAGCAGCTGGTACAAGCCAGTTCATTTTCAAAGTCTGTTTAATAGATGATGGATTTACAGGAGACATCTGAAATAATGTTCAACAAATTTGAGCTGTACAACAACAGACTGAAATTTACTAAACTGTGACTCATTTTTTTTCCAGTAGAGTCACTGCACTGGTCAACAGCTTGCTTCTTACACATTCTCCTCTGCTTTCACTTCTTTCTGTTTCTTACTTTTGTTGCTGTGTTCTCTATTATCTTCCTATAGCAAAGTACCCATAAAAATTCTGTACTATTCTTATATTATTAATATTATCTGTATTCTGCTATAAAAAACACTTTAAGACAAATTTTCTTCCATAGTTGTTCTTAGAGTCTTTGCTCCAGTACCCACATAACCTCATGGTACCTAAATCACTACACTAACCCATTGCAAGTGTCTCCTGCTGATGGCAGGGGAAAGCAAAACACAGAGAACTGATCGCTTATTTTGATCTCTTTACAGACAAATTTTCTTAGCAGGGAGTAGTGGGTTGGCTGGAGAAGGGGAGCAAGTGTCAAGCAGGAGGTAAGGCAGGCTTTCCTCAACAAGTAGCAGCAGCTTCAGCAGCAGCATCACTTCACCCATTTGAAACATCAGAAATATGACTCTCAATGCAATGAAAACAGTTTCTAGATTTTGGCAGAGAAAAAAAGGCTGTAAATATGATCTATAGGTGACCAGTCTAAAAATCAAATGCAGCAAAGCAAGGCAAGCCTCTACAAGTTTCCATTGCTGTGTGTTTTTCGAGACAAATGTGGATAGTCACATCTTCTTTTGAAGCCCAAGAGACTGAAAACTTAATTCAGGGGGCTTTGTTATTGATGTTTTTCTAATACAAATGATTTGAAATCCCTGCCTTTCATGTGTCTCTTACAAATAAGCAGAAATGTGTGATGAGTCATCTTCGCTTTTAATTCCTTTAATAGATTCTTACCTCACCCACTAAGGTCTAAACAATTCTCATTTCTGTAACAATCCCTTCCTCAGTGGTAAATATTGCTCTCAGACAACATCTTTTTTGGAGGTTCATTATGTTCATTCTGTGGCTGAGACTCATTATACCCATTTATTTAAAAGAACGAAATGACAGCAAATGCCTGCATTTATCATATCTCCCCATATTATATATTATGGATTATAGATTACATAAAATATATTTCAGCAAGAAGGCCCATCACCGTCACAACTTTGAATAAACCAGCTGGCCTTCCTTCCTAGCCATCACTCCTTAAGAAAGGAATACTGAAAGGCAATGTTAGTGTCTAACCTCACTTGCTAAATGAGACTCCTCTGACACTAATGGGAGATTTGGCAAAGACAAGAAAATAATTTATGAACTATCTGAATATTTTCAATTATAAAATTAAAAAAGCTATGAAGAATGAAGAAAGAAAATGAAAATGCCACTGTAAGGCATGGTGAAATGGTATATGTGAAACCAGTTCAAGAAATATAAGGACAGGTTTGAGTCTTCCTGAAGTATCAAAGTATCACTCATCTCATTGAGGAGCTTGCCAAAAAATATTCACAACTTTGACACACGAAAAAGTCCTCAGTGTTTTAAACTAACTAATCCATTTATGGAATGGCTGCTGTTTGTGTTATTTCTGTGTCCTAAACCAAGTCCTACAGTGGCACACACTTCTGTTCACTCCCAACAACATATGGCCCTCAAAAGAGAGGTGCTAACTGTCCCACAGTCACAACAAAAGGTTTTTGAGATACCTACATGGATTATAATCAGCATAATTATAAAAATGGAAGGCAATTTGGCCTCAGGGAGCTGTAAAATACATTTTTAACTAGGCCATTGATATAATAGAGACAAGATGAAAAACAAGAGAGGAGGGCAAAGGTTTGGCTGTGTGGCCATTCTGGGAACCGCCTGAAAAACAAGAACAAAGCTACTCAGAGCAGGTCATTAAAGGAAAAAAATATCTTAAGCGAGTCTAAAAGATAGGAAATAGAAATACGACATGGTTGCTTAAAAAGCAGAGGTCAAAAAGACATCAGTAATTAATGATGAAAAGATAAAGAACCAAGCACTTAATTTCAAAGAAATAGACAGGAAGGCATAATGGTACCGTGAGCAGGAAAAAAGACTTTGCAGAAGTAAATGGAAATGAATAAGATCTCAATAGGGGAAAAAATGGATAATTGCTGTAGAAATTCACCTGGAACATAAATCAGTTATTTAGGACTAAGGGTGAAATACAGTTTTGAATTGGTCCATTACTTTCAAAGGGATGTCCAGGCACACACAGCCAATTTTGATCTGATATTTTTCCACTTAGTTTTTGTGCATGGAAAATACAGGTGAAAATATCTACTATGTTTGGAAGTTTAGACACTACTTTCTGAAATGGATTTTACTTCTGTTTGATCAAGAAATGACTACTGGAATGAAAGGGTAGGAATTAGAGGCGAAGGAGAATGGTGAACAGCTGATGTTTTGCAACAGCAGATCTAATCATGTTAGCATCTTCCCTTGCTTTCTTGAGCTATCTGAGCTTCATCTCAGATAAGGAAAACTAGATAATCATAGAAGGGTTTGGGTTGGAAGTGACTTTAAAGATCATCTGGCCATGGCCAGGGACCCCTTCAGCTACAGCAGGTTGCTCAAAGTCACATCCAACCTGGCCTTGAACACTGCTAGGGGTGGGGTACCAACAGTTTCTCTAGATAACCTGTTCCAGTGCCTCACTACAGTCCCAGTAAAGAATTTTTCCTAATATCTAATTCAATGTGCCCTCTTTCAGTTTGAATCCCTTCCCACTTGTCCTGTTCCTCTGTGCTCTTGTACAAAGTCCCTCTCCACCTTTTCTGTAGGCTCACTTCAGGTGCTGAAAGGATGCAATTAGGTCACTCTGAAGATTTCTCTTCTCCAGGCTAAACAGTCCCAATTCTCTCAGCCTTTTCTCATAGGAGAGGTGTTCCATCCCTCCAGTCTTGTTGATGGCCCTCCTCTGGACTTGCTCTAACAGGTCAATGTCCTTCTTCTCCTGAGGACCCAAGAGTGGGATGCAATACTCCAGATGGGGTCTCACTAGAGCAGAATAGAAGGGAGGAATCACTTCCCTTGATTTGCTGGTCATGCTGTTTTGGGTGCAGCCCAGGATACAACTGGCTTTCTGGGCTGCAAGTGCACATTGCCAGCTCATGCCTCTCATCTACCAGCAACCCCAAGTCCTTCTGGGCAGGACTGCTCTCCCTCTGTTCATCCACCAGCCTATGCTGATACCTGGGGTTGTCACAACTCAGGTGCAGTACCTTGCACTTTGTCTTGTTACATCTCATGAGATTCCCATGTGCCCACTTCTTGAGCTTGTCCAGGTCGCTCTGGATGGCATATCATCCTTCAGGTGTGTTAACAGCAGCACTCAGCTTGGTGTCATTAATGAAGATATTAAATACCACTGACCAGTGAGGGACAGCACTTTCCACTGATGTCCATTGGGACTCTGAGCTGGTGAATATAGAGTGTAAAACAGCCTAGATCATACAGCCTCAGTTACTCTCTTAAGCTGTAAAAAGAAGAGTTCATCTAAACAAAAATAAAAAATTATAAAAAGGTGAGGTGAAAGTATGACTTTCCTGCAGTTGTTGGTGCAAGAGATTGTCCCACCACTTTCACCTGAGAAAGATGAGGAAGAGGGAATAATCTTTACTACAGAATTGTTTCAGTTTATTTTCCAGTTAAGCTCTTTTTTTTCCAGTTGTGTTAAGTGGCATCTTAAGCAGGTCACATTTTTCAGAATAACCAAACCTAACCTCCTTCTGTCTTGGTTGAATCTCCGGATGCTGCTAAGCAGATCCTCAGTGTGTGGAATGGCAGAGCCCTGCAAAGAGGCATACAGGGCAGTGAAAAATTTATCTACTCCTTTGAAGAAGTTGCCACACCAGAGGTTTGATGTATTATGTAGTAATGCACAAGCCCACCCACCAGGCAGTGACTGCCCCAGGCCTATCAAAAGGATTGATAAGCACATCACCCCTATACTGCAGAGTCAGCCACTGTAATTCCCAGGGGCTGGACTACAACAGTGAATTTTTACATGAAGGAGTAATCCAATGTGTTATGGACTGTAAAATACAGTGAGGATGTTCTGGGAGAGGATTAGTGACAGTTCTACCTGGTACAGCTGTGAATCTTGGGCAGTAAAGGAGGGCATATGTGGTATCTGATCTGTGTAAAGGTGATCAAGTTTAGCAGAAAAGACATAGTCCTATCTCTCAAATACACTTTTTCAGTAGCACATCTGTTTGTGGATCCAGAAGAAGAGAGCCCATGATGATCTGCATTTCAGTGGGACCTGGGAGAACCAGGAGTATCTGTCCTGGCATGTCCAGAAACCAAGCAAAAGAAAGCCTAGCAGCTTGTAGGTGTTCAGTGAAGGCATAAAGCCCTTAAATGCCATAAGTCATTTTGAGTGCATCTCTCTGGACACTGAGCCATAATCCCTGAGTGCCCAGTGCTCAAAGAGGCTTAATCCCTTTCAACAATGCAATGAACTGGAGGCTGTATCCTTTTGAGACTTATATAACACCCCAGAACACACGACTTCTGAGAGGATAAGAGCTGTGTGATAAGAGGATAATGGGTCCTGCATTCCCATTTTTACAGCTGTTTGTTTTACATCCATGCCTCTCTCCCCAGTGGGTAGATCCAAGTTAACAATGCTGCCTTCAACCCATCTATGTGCTGGTTCTGAGCTTCACAGATGACTCAGACCAGCAGAAAGCACTTCTGCACCCAGAGTTCTAGTGGCCCTTGCCCTTTAACATAAAGAATCTTGTTGGGGCTGCAATCCTCACCAAATGCACACAGATTTTGTGTCCTCTAAAGACACCACAGCAGAAATGTGTAAGATGGTGCTTGAGTTAGAGGCAGTTGTGGGGAAGGACAATGGCTAACTGGTATATCTCGTGAAAAGAATGCAACAGACACAATGCTATTTAACTTTGTCTCATCCCTTTTCGGTCTTTCTATGTGCAATTCTTCTGCTGTACACATATCTTAAAGATGATCTCCACCACAAAGCTCCACAGTTATGCTTCATTGCTACAGCACTACAATAAGCCATATTTCAGCTGGGTAAGTATGGATACTGTACCCACTGGAATGAAGTTTGTTTTCAAATAAAACTGTTTTCTGGTGAATTTCTTAGTTCCTTTGAAAGGGAGAAGCAAGCCTGACATCAGTCTTCCTTACTTTAATTACTGTGTTTTCTTCATGCTAGAAATCTCCCATGGTCGCAACAATCAATTCTCAGGAAAAGAACAGGTGAACAACTAACACATCTGAACTGAAAAGAGGTATGAAATAGAGAAAACAAAACAAAACCCTACAATGAAAATTACCCCAGTTTTTAGTTACCAGCTGATATCCTTGCATCTTCCTTTTTCCAAGAACTGTGTTTCCTCATCCTTCTTTTGCAACCCTATAGCAGCTTCATCTTTGAACTGGCAGATACACAGAGCTCCCTTGGCTCTTCTTCAGCAGTACAAGGCACTTGTTTCTATTGCAAAGACTTTCTTTTATTTTGCCAGGGACACATTCCAGCATTATTAACTGTGGGGTTTCCAATGTAAGTTTTAGCCTTATGACATTTTTGCAAATCTATAGTGTCAACACTGTAAAATCCAAGTACATGTGGATCATCCCCTTACCCCCTTACTTGGGACAATAGGGCTGTAACAGGAAACTGAGGAAGAAACTTGGAAATATAACAATGTACAAATCAGACTGTACATTATTAAAATCTGTCCTGAAAATGTGTGGTGGTTTTACCACA
>VYZS01000099.1:0-18133 GCA_013400695.1 Neodrepanis coruscans | reverse complement strand
TTTTTTTTCCCCCCTCAGCTCTGAGATACCCCGGAGAAGGATGAGAGCTGGCAGTGTCCCTGCCTCCCCCTGCTTCCCCCTCACTGCATCCCTGCTGTCCTCCTCAAAAGCCCTGGGAACCAGCCTCCAGTTTGGGAAGCTTGGCTCTTTTTCACCCCTTCTGCCCATTCCTGCAGGTTTTCAGCTCATGTGCACCTGGACAATTCCCACTGCTCCCTGAATTTCCTTGGGGCTTTCTGAGGTCTCTGCTACTCCTTCTCTTGCAGCCTTGAAAGCACAGACCTCCCTCCATCCCACAGCCCATGGGATGCTCTGCAAAGGTGAAGGTACAACAGGTGAACGCACACACACCATAAAGAACACCCCATATGAGGCTGTGCTTCCAAATCCTCTCTGGGAGAATTTGCAGGGAGAAGAGGAACATAGCCAGGGAGTGGTTTTATGGATTTTGTGGCAACACTGGTGTTTCGAAAGTTTTTGACCTTCCACTTCGACCTCCTCCATCAGGGGAGGTGTAGATTAGATATTAGGAAAAATTTCTTTATGGAAAGGGTTGGCAAACATTGGAATGGGCTGCTCAGGGAAGTGGTGGAGTCACAGTCCCTGGAATTCTTCAGAGAAGGTGTGGATGTGGCACTGGAGGACGCAGTGAACTTGGTGGGGGTACTGGGTGGATGGTTGGACCTGATGATCTTTAGAGGTCTTTTCCAATCCTAACAATTCCATGATAATATGATTCTTTTCCCATCTTGAGAGAAAACCCAGACCTGCACTCAGACTTGGGGATATTTAATGTTTGTTTAAAATGAGGTGGAATTTTGTATCAGGATTAACAGGGCTTGGAGCAACCTGGGGGAGTGGGAGGTGTCCCTGCCCATGGCAGGGGGTTGGAATGAGATGGTCTCTGAGGTCCCTTCCAAAAACTATTCCATGATTCTATGATTTGACTTTCTCCTTGTTTTATGAGTGTTACAGATCCATGTTGAAGATACTTTGAAAGCCAGAAGAATCACACACCCTGGTGTGATTTTTCAGGATTTCCTGTGCAGGGCCCGTAGTTGAACTCGATGATCCTTATGGTCCCTCCCAACTCAGGGTATTCTGTGATTCCATAAGAGCAGCCAGTCTTTCTTGCCTTTAAAAACAAACACTGGGATGTTCTTCAAACAAATACCATCCCTTTTTTGGGGGCTGCAGATGGAAATCAGGGGAAGATGGTTCATTTGAACTCCAGTGCCTTGTGCTACTTTAAAAGCCCGACATCAGCAGGTCAGTTGGAGCCTGGCTGAAACCCCCCTGGGTGTGCTAATTGAATTAAATTCCTTCTTACAAAGCATTGGACTCTATAGGTCAATGAGCAGTGGAACATGGAGCTGTAATTGAGGTATTCACTCACTCATGTGAATGCTGGAAGAAGGACCATCCAATGTGGATCTGCCTGACATTTCAGTCTCACATGTTTTTTCTTGGGATGGTCTTTGTGCTTCCTACACAGTGAACTAAGTTTCCATTATCTGACTTAATTCTCCTTTTTGTAGCTTCATTCAAAATGTGTCTTGAAAATGAAATAGAATTTTTTTTTCTCACTAGTGATGGAGACTCACCTCAGTGTCTCACTTCAGCACTGTGTGGAGGGGTGGGTTTTTTTGCACTGTCCTGCTCTGATTTACCCAAGGAAGCAATTTATCCTTCTTTTTTTCACTGTTTGGACATTTTCCTTTTGCTTCTGCACCTTTCAGAACTGACAGTGAGTAGTTCCCAGGGCTGCTCTTAGTGGAGATGAAGGAGCAGTTGAGCAGAGGAGAGAGAAAATCCCAGCAGGGGAATAAGTAATAAAGCCCCTCACTAGAGACTTGATGTTCTGGTTGGGGCTCTGCAGGATTTGAAGGACTCTGGGTGGATTCCCCTGAGCTGCAACATTTCCATGTTCTGTTTTTGAAGAAAAAACATTGTGTTTCTGACCAGGATGGGTGTGATTATAGGAGAGGGACTGACCACTCACAAGAAGAGCAGGAAGGCTGTGGAAAAGCAGAAAAACCAGGTGGCTGTTGGGGTGATCCAACAAGGGAAAGGGCTCCTCCTGCTCCAAAAAGTTTGGAGGGATTGCTCATCCAGTTCAAGAAGAGCAAAACCACACTGGGAATGTGGCCTGGAAATGGCAAATCCCAAGGGATAAATAGAGATCAGCACTCTCTTGTCTCTGGAGCAGCTCAGAGCTGAGGGTGGATAAAACCTGACTTCCCAACAGCAGAAAGCCCAAGATTGTGTCCATTTTCTGCCAGTTTGTCCTTTTGTCACTACTTGGAGGCTACAAAAAGGTCATATTAAAAGGACAAATCAGTTCCCAGTCTTTGAGAAGGGCTGTTACTACTCCAAAGTGAAAACAATAAAATCAAACAATGCCAGACTTTGCAGGAGTTCCTCTGCACAGAGAGCTCAAGAGGCTTTGCTGTCTCCCTGGGAAAGAAATTGCAGTCTGGGGGTTAAATCTTCTGCTTTAGTCATTTTTCAGAGTTGATTTTGGCTTTGCTGTGGAATATCCCATCAGATTTTTTTTTTGTTTGCCTGCTGACATTTTAATAAAAATATTTTATTTCATGTCTAAAGTACTTAAAAAATAATTAGGGGGGAAGGCAAAGGGATAGACTTTCATCAAGTATCTCATTTTCATAAGGATATTTGCTTGGAAAATATATTTTTTTTCTGGAAAGTCTGTGTGCTTCAGGAGCTCAGGATGAGCTTCACAGGAGAGAGAAGTGGAAACACAAAGCACAAAGGGTTTGTACAAGTTCAGACTCACCCAGAACAAAAAGCAGGAGGTTCCAACCCTGCTCCAAAGTGGAGACACCAGCACATGCCCCATCCCAGGAGAAAAGCTGCTTTCCCAGAGGCTGCTGATGCTCTTTTTGCTCTTTAGCATCTTCTTGTAGTGTGGCTCTTTTGGCTGTTCCCAGCACTGTAGGGTTGACAGCACTTCACTTCCTTGCCAGAAAAAAAAAAAGGCAAAAAGCACCCAGTACCTTCCTGCATGGGCTGGTTGTCTGTCCCTGAGCTCCTTCCAGCAGGTGCTGCTGCAAGTTTGGATTCCTAATGTTTTTTTGGCCAGGATGCACTGGAGCTTTTCTAGCACCACCACTCAGATTTAAGTAGAAGTGATCATGCAGTTGTGGTCTGTGTGTTCTCCTGACAGGGGTGGGCACCTGCTCCCAGCTCTTGGAAACATCCTGTGAAAGCCCAGCCTGAGAGGTGCTGGTGCTGGAGGCTGACATTTGATTTGGGAGGAGGATTCTGTTTGGCTTCTGCACAAGGAAATCCAACCCTTTCCAACCTGAGGATCAGATCAAGCAGTTGCCAGTCCTCTAAATGCACTAAGTGCTAATTTGGTGGGTTTTTTTCATCAGCTTGGTGCACCTAAAATAGTCTCCCTCCTCTGGCTATCCTTGGGAAGCCTTCAAGCAGGTTCAGAATACAAACGTGAAGGCTGTAATAATAAATGTCCCCTCAGGACTGACTCTAAGCCTTTCAGATGTGTTGTGGAGCCAGGGCAGAAGTCCCAGAACTAAAACTGTAGCACTCACACAGCAGAAGCTCTCATTGCAGAGCCACAGGGGCATGAGCAAGAAGTTGCCTGGTGAAGCCCAGAGGGTAATCATTGAGTCATTGAATGGTTTGAGTTGGAAAGGACCTTGAAGACCATCTAGTTCTACCCCCTTGCCATGGGCAGGGACACCTTCCACTATTCCAGGTTGCTCCAAACCTGGCCTTGGGCACTTCAAAGACGGGGCAGCCACAGCTTCTCTGGGCAACCTGTGCCAGGGCCTCCCCACCCTCCCTGGGAAGAATTTTTTCCTAATATCCCATGTAAACCTGCCCCCTTTCAGTTTGAAGCCATTCCCCATTGTCTTGTGAATGTCCCTCTTCATGTTCCTTGGAGGCTTCCCTTGGACACCCAAGGAAGGAACACAATGAACTCAAAGCACATCAGGTTGACCCAGGGCAGCTGGAACAGTCCCCAGCCACCCTCAGGGGGTTGGGAAGAGCCTTAAATCCAGGGATTGGATATTAAAAAGCAGAATATTCACTGAAAAGGGTGGTCAGGAGTTGGAACAGGCTGCCAAGGGCAGTGGTGGAATCACCATCTCTGGAGTGTTCAAAAACATGTTGATGTGGCACTTGGGGATGTGGGTCAGTGGTGAGAATGGTGGTGCTGGGGGAACAGTTGGACTTGATGATCTGGGACATCTTTTCCAGACTAAACAATTCTGTGATTCCATTATGTCTGTGATCAGAAATGTTCCCAAGTTGTGCTATGGGAAGTTCAGGTTGGATATTAGGAAAAATTTCTTCTCTGAAAGGGTTCTCCAGCCCTGGCACAACTTCCCAGGGCTGTGGTGGAGTCCCAGTCCCTGGAGAGATTTAAAGCCCTGTGGATGTGGTACCTGGGGACATGGGTTAGTGGTGGCCTTGGCAGTGCTGGGGGATGATTGGACTCATTTATCTCAGAGGGCTTTTCCAACATAAGTGATGCTATGATTCTTCTGTGGAGCCAGGCTGGGAGAGTTGGGGTTGTTCACTCTGGAAAACTCACTCTGTGGAGACTTTTAAAGCTCTTTCCAGAGCCTAAAGGGGCTCCAGGAGAGCTGGAAAGGGACTTCCCATTACCAGAGGGCTGGGATAGATGGGATATTGGGAAGAAATTCTTGACTGTGAGGGTGGAGAGGCCCTGGCACAGGTTGCCCAGAGAAGCTGTGGCTGCCCCATCCCTGGAAGTGTCCAAGGCCAGGCTGGATGGAGCTTGGAGCAATCTGCCCATGGCAGAGGACTTGATGACTTCGAAAGGTACTTTCCAACCCAAACTACTCTATGATTCCCCTTATTGTGCAATACTTAAGTTGTAATTTCTCTGGGATTAGGATGGTTTAGAGAGGGAACAGCCCTGCCCATGTGTGTGTGAACTGCGTGGCTACTTTTACCTTCAGTGTCTTGTTGAATACAAGATCTCCCCTGACTTTTTCTGGGAAGCAAAGTGCAGGGGGGGTGGGTGTACAGGGGATGTATCCAGGCAGGGAGGGCTTGTACCAGCAAATTAAACCCAGGACCTGGACCCTGGAGGCCAATTACTTGCAATTCTAAACTTTAGGGTCCTCTCCTATTTGATGTGCATGGATGTAACCACCCAGTCCTTGCAGGAATGGTCTGTGTGTCCAGGCTGGAAGCTCAGCAGGGCCATGTCTCTCCATTTGCACTGAAAAACCAACCATGGGAGGGGCACGTGGCAGGATCCTGGTTTGGGATCATCCGTTCCCATCACCATGATCCCAAACACAGACCAACCCTCCTGCTCCCAGACAATATCTGGAGGGTTTACAGGGATGTTTTCCAGCTGGCACAGTGCCAGCCTGCTTTGGAGGACGGGCAAGCTCAGCCATATGGATGTGAGCTGTGCCCTGCTGCTTTGCCCTGGGAGAACTGGCCGTGACCCATTTTATTTCCAAGCAGGGATGTGGGCCCTGTGTCCTGCAGGCATTGGATTTGTTCAGGCTGTGCAAGCAAAGCTGCCCTTTGCCAGGTGTCTGGAAGTTTCAGGGGATGTTAATGAGAGAACCAAACCCCAGTGGCTGCCACTGCTTCCCAGAAAACATGTGATGTAATTCAACTTCCAGTGTTTTCTGTGCGGAAATTGCCCCAGATCCGGAGTATTTCCACTCAAAACATGGGGGAAATAGGTGTGGGACTCTTGTAACTCACTGGGATCCCACAGGACCCAGACATTGGATCCATCCTTGGTAAACCACTGCCAAAAAGGTGCTGTTTGGATGTGGGTGATTGGTTTGGGCTTCGCAAATCAAGGCAAAACCACATTCAGGAGCCAGGCTGCTGCATAAATAATAATGTGCCAGGGCTCAGAAGGGCTCAGCCCATCCAATCTCAGGCTCCTGGTGGGATTCTTGAGGTTGTGCTGGGCAGGGCCAGCAGCTGGACATGATGATCCTTGTATGTCCCTTCCTACTCAGGAAATTCTACAATCTAAACCTCCCCTGGTTCAGCTTGAGGCCATTCCTTCTCATCCTGTCCCTTGTTCCCTGGGAGCAGAGCCTGATTCCCCCTGGATCCCCCCTCCTGTCAGGGAGTTGGAGAGAATTCCAGGTGCCCCCTGAGCCTCCTTTTCTCCAGGCTGAGCCCCCCCAACTCCCTCAGGTGCTCCCCAATAAGGGAGCAAAAACAGGGAGAGTTGTGGGGAATTATCATCTTACCCCATTCCTACCCTTTCTTTGGGAATCTGTTATTGACTGTTGTTGGAACCAACAAATGGATGAGTCTGACCCAGCACAGCACTTTCTGAGATCTTACAGGATTTGATGCAGCCTGAACAATTCAAGGGAATTTGGGTTTATGACCCCACTTCTCATGGATGTTTAAATTCTGGGAGCACAACTTACAGTGCACAGCATCCAAAAGGCTGTGCAGAGCCTGGGGAGGAGAAGTGTTTGGGCTCCAAGGGACTCCTGATATCCCAAAAACAGCTTCACAGCTGCTGTGAGACCTCAGGGCCATGCTGGGAAATCCACCTCACCACCGAGGTGATGTGCTCCATTTCCCAGGACACATCCAAGTAAATCCATCCTTCCCTACAGGGAGCCTGCCTCATACCTAATGTGTTTCAGGCCACATATCTCCTAAAATCCCCCCTTTCTCCAGACTTTCCATCTCTCTGTGTTAACCAGAATGGCTCTTTTGAGGGGGGGTTGGATTCCCTGGATGCTCCCAGAATGTATTTGGTGATCATCTGCACAAGGGGGATGAGCAGCTCTGCTGGCTGAATAAAGAGCAGAGCTCTGCTGCTCTAAGTGAAGTTGATGTTAATGCAAAATGGCACAAAGTGGAGCAGGAGGAGCTCACCAGCTTTCCAGGGAAGCTTCACCTAGTGGGAGCAGAGGCAGGAACTGACCTTGAAGTAAACTCAGCTCAAATTTGACCATCTGTGAGCCCCTGGAAATGGCTGCTCAGCTTCGTGCCAGTGTCACTGGAATGGTGTGTGCACCTGGATGCACAACTGGATGGGACTGGTTCAGGTGCTGGGCAACCCTCTGAGAGGAAAATTGAGTCCCCTGACTCACATTTCCACTGAATTCTTCCTGTGGAGGGAGAGGCTGTGGAGCAGAGCTTCACTGGAGGCATTGGGCTGGTTTTTAATGTATATGCACAGCTTCTGTTTGACAAGACAAATCACACAATCCTCTCTTCCCTCTGAGTGGAAGCTGTTGTCATTTCTTTGAGGTTTGGCTCCTATGAGCATCCTCTCCTGTTCTGCACCCAAATTATATGAGCCCTCTCTGTGTGACAATGGGAATAACCAGCACAGGGGTATTTTCTTCCCCTCTCCATCAATCCAAGAGCATGGTTCCCTCCATCCATCAAAGGAGCATTTTTATTCCCTTTCTCCACGTCACTCCTGAACTGCTCTTAGCCAGAAACTCTCTGCTTGAAGCAGTGTTTGATTTAACCAGAGGCAACTCAACACTGTAGTCATGAGTCAGTTCTTGACACTATCAAGGCCTGGGAGATAAAGGAGCAAATTAAAAGGGAAGGGAATAAAAAAAGAGACAGAGAGAATAATGATAAAAAAAAATAAAATCCTGTCCCCTAAGATCTGATTTCATGTTAAATGTTTTTCATCTTTGGAGTGAGCATTAACAGCTGATCAGCACTGTCTCCTCTATTCACTCCCTCCTAACATGCAGTTGTTCAAAGGGACAGGGAATACCATCTCCTGCTGGAGATGAAGGGCTGGTAACTGCCTGGATCTGGCTACCATGCAGGCTTGCCAGCCAACCAGGGGCTGCAGGACAGAGCTGGCTGCCTCTCTGATGTCACTGGAGCTTAAAAATTGGTGTGCCTGCATAGACACACTCAGCAAGAGGAAACTACAGCCTGGCAGGGCTTTGCTGAAGAGGTGTGATGGGCTTCTGGTGGGACTGTTTGCCAGGGAGGAGATCCCTGGTGTGTGGCTTTGATTTCATACACTCTGAAATGGGCAGACAGGTCAGCCAGGACGTCAGAGGGGTTTGCCAGGGCTTTCTGCAGGCAGGAGTGAGGATGGATGGAGCTGTGCCATCTGCCTTCACATTTCTAAGCATCCCTCCCAATATTTTCATAGTCTCACCTGGCCCCTTGCTTTTGCCTGAGCTGGAATCCAGGCCAGGTCTCCCATGGATGTAAAGAAATGCAAATTGACTGACCTTGGGTGGAGCAGCTCTGATTTCCAGCAGTTGTGGTTGCCTTGGGCATCAGTGTCACGGCCACCTCTGTATCCACAGTTGTGGGAATGCTCAGATTGAAGAGGAAATGGTCCCAGATTGTGCCAGGGGAGTTTTGGTTTGGATTTGGGGAAAAAAATTCTTCTCTGGAAGAAGCACTGGAACAGGCTGCCCGTGGAATGGTGACTCCAGGGATTTAAAAGCCATGTGGATGTGGCATTTGGGGACATGGGTCAGTGGTGGCCTTGGCAGTGCTGGGGGAATGGTTGGACTCGATGCCCTTAGAGGTCTTTTCCAACATTAAGGATTTTGTGATTCCATGATCCCACACATCCCTGGAAATGGCCAAGTTGGAAGCAGTGAAGGAAATACTCTTAGGGGTTCATTGGCTGATGTCTGGCACCTAAAACATCTTTCTCCTGGGACTTTCTGATCACACTGGATAAGTTTTCACCCCAGCAAACACCTGACTTCCTATTCTATAGGATCCCAGAAACTGGATTTGGGAGAGTTGAGTGCAGTGTCTTTAGGCAACTCTACCTGCTCTGTCCCCTGGTTTTTAAGTCCTATCCTATGAATTCTCTAATCAGGGAAAATGATTTTCTCCAGCTGATTCAGGACATCATCGACAGATTATCCTAAAATTCCTGTTACCTCCAAACTCCTTTTAGGGTGGAGAGGGATGGTGAGATAATTCCTGGAGACCCAGTTTGGGTTCTCTGAAGGGCATCCCCTGAGACAAGGCTGTGTCAGAAGTCCCTCATTTTTGAAACAGAGCTGTGTGTGCAGACTTCCCAAAATGCAGCTGGATCTTGCAGGGGCTTGGAATGAGATGACCTTTAAGGTTTCTTCCAACTCAAACCATTCTCTGATTCTGTAACATAATCCCTGGTAAACAAGAGTGACAAAGCTGGAGCTGAGTGTTCCTCTTTCTTTCCTCATGTTTAGGAAAGCTTGGGAACCCTCTAGGACTGGCAGCTGGCTCAGGGCTGGGCAAACTCTGCAACTCCTTGTGGAGAACCGTTTTTTTTCTACCTTGTGCCTCTCCCAATTTCCTTGTTAAGGAACAGCTTTTGGGTTTGCTCCTCCTGCCACACGTTTTCACAAAGACTCAGCCTGCTACCTAATAAACTCAGCATGTTGGCAGCCAATGGTCTGATACTTCTGAAGCAAGTGCCTCTGTTTCTCCTAACACAGGCAACTTGATTTGTAAACAGATACTTAAGTGGGTGTTTTTAGCGGTATAGCAGATGGTCAATACAGCTGCCTCCTCTCCCGACTCTGCATTCCCTCCCCTCCTCTACAATTACAGTTTCTTGCCATTTTTCTCTGTAATGTGAATTTGGGGTTTTTTCCCTTAAAAAAAAAAAAAATCAAAAAGAAGAAGATTACAAGAGGGAGAAAATTGCTCAGTGAGTTTCAAGAGGGGAAAAAAAAAGTGGATGGCAACCTCAAATGCTACCTTAAAAGCACTGTGAGAGCTACCCACACATCCTCACTTTGCTTGACTCTTCCCTGCTTGAGTAACTCTGGATCTCAATGGGACTGCTTGTGTGGGAAGAGCACAACGCTGGGATTGACTTTCCTCACGCACAGAAACTCGTGACTGATGCTCCAGGACGCAGCTCAAGTGCTCATTTTCCTCTCTGCTTGATGGATTTAGTCACTGCTGCTTGAGTAGGTGCTTCCCTGAGTCCTGCATCGAGGCTTGGAGGTGACCTCAGGGTGAGGGGATGGTGTGGATCACTCTCCAAGGGTTTGCTTGCTTTGGTCCAGGAGCAGGATTGGGGTTTCTGTAGGTGTCTGAGTGTTGCTGTTGCGTGTCTGCCTTGTGTTAGAATCGTGTTTTCCAAATTTACCTGTCTGTCTTCTGTGGAATCAATGGTTTGGCAAAGTCAGCCCCAGGTGGGTGGTGGGATGGAGCCCCCTTCCCTCCCAGACCCTGCACTACACACCAACAGCTCTCTTTTCAGAAGGGTTTTTCTTTTTTTTTTCCCAACACTTTAAATCTGCTTTTTGCTTGCTTTCAAGCTGTCATTTCTACTTCCCCTTCCAGCACAGCCCCACTGCATGTTTGACACCTCCAGGAATCAGCACTTAACCTTTACAGACACATTAAAGCACTGGAGTGAGACTAATCCAACACTAGTCTGGGGGCTGGACTGACTAAAGCCACAGCTGCAGCTTTGAAAGCAAACCAGCCATCATCTCTCTCTTACAACAGATTTGGCTGGGGATCAAAGTCCAGGTGGGGTCATACTGAATAGTTCTTTTTGTCCTTGACAGGTTGTCACCCTCTGCACTTCATCCCTAGGACCTGGAGATGTTATCAGGGAAAGCAGGAGGAGTGTGTTCAGCCCATCCAAGGCTGGGGCCCCTTCTGAGAGGGGATTCTGGCTCAGTTTTTATCCTCACAGCTTAAAATATCATAGGATTGGCTCTCAGATCTTCTGGCCTGACAGTGGATGTGGCACTTGGGGACATGGGTCAGTGGTGGCCTTGGCAGTGCTGAAGGAACAGTTGGACTCAATGAACTCAGAGGGCTTCTCCAGCCTTAATGATTTTATGATTCTATGAGTCTCCCGAGGAAGTTGTCCAGGAATTCCTTGAGGCAAACTTTTATTTCCCTGCTGGAAAACACCAGTTCAGCCAAAACCCCATTCCTTTTCTAGGAGGGTGCTTATTCCAGTAATGCCTCCAGCAGGAACTGGGTCACTCTGGTGACCAGAGGACTAAGTTAGAGGTTACTATTTCCAGGTTTTCCGCATGAGATTGGTGCCCCCATGGGTGCAATATGCTCCAGTATCCTGTAGAATCATGGAATGATTCGGATTGGAAGGGATTAAAGATCATTTAGTTCCAATTCTCTCTGGCTGGTCCAGGTGCCTTTTCCACTCCAGCAGCAATTAGGAAAAGCTGCAAGGAACAAACGGAATTTCCAACACTGGAAGCATTTTAGGACACCTTGGGCACACACAAAGATGTGAATGCACAAGGAATATCTGCAGCCTGGGACTCCAAAATCACCCAGGGACTGTCCCTTCCTTGTCCTCACCT
The DNA here is from genome assembly GCA_013400695.1 of Neodrepanis coruscans. Classification (NCBI taxonomy): domain Eukaryota; kingdom Metazoa; phylum Chordata; class Aves; order Passeriformes; family Philepittidae; genus Neodrepanis; species Neodrepanis coruscans. The sequence goes on along the minus strand of VYZS01000099.1, from coordinate 6,818 downwards.
GTCTTGCTGGTGAGGTCTGGATGCTGCCGGTATGTAGGGATGGAGCTTGGCTCTAAATCCATCCGGGAAAACAGCACTGCTGGGGTTAATGGAGCCCCTGGAGGGATTTACACAAAGGCAGAAGGACTCGACCTTTCCCAGGGACAGGGGCTTTGCTGAAGGGTCTGCTCCTCTTTCCACCCCCAAGGAGAATTGCTGGCCCGGGACTCCGCTGCCTTGCTGTTTCCTGGCTGGAATGTCATTGTGTGGGGACAGCCACGGCTCCCGGCTCCTTCCCGTGCCCCTGGCCTCCATCCATGGCTATAGGAGGACTCTGTGCACTGGCCAGAGCCGCTTGTGCTTCTGTTCCCTGGAGCAGAGCCCAGCCCATTTCCCTTCCCCAGCCCTCCTTCCCATGAATGAAGTGGAGGGATTTGGCCGGATGCCCGAACCCTCCGGGCTTTTATCAATGGGATCAACAGTTTGTCAGGTCCGTGAGGATGAGTCACAGCGAGATCCCCTTACTGTTGGCTGATACCTTGTGTGGTGCAGGTCAACCTGCACTGGGATTCAGGGATCTGCCTGGAAAGGGGTGGCCTGGAGAAGAGAAGGCTTTGGGGTGACCTGATTGCAGCCTTCCAGTACCTGAAGGGAGCTGACAAGAAAGAGGGAGAGAGACTATTTACAAGGGGGAATGGCTTCAGACTGGCAGAGAGTAGGTTTGGATTGGATATTAGGAGGAAATTCTTCCCTGGGAAGGTGGGGAGATCCTGGCATAGGTTGCCCAGAGAAGCTGTGGCTGCCCCATCCCTGGAAGTGTCCAAGACCAGGTCCCTTCTTGGAGGAGGACATGAGAAGGTGGCTCACGCATACAGGGAATCTCCAAAAAAGAGGATGTGGCCAAGGGCTGCACGATGCTGCAGCATCTCCATGGTGGTCTCAGAGATGGGGTGGGGTCATGGGCACAGAATGGGGAGGACATGGCCAACCAGGAGGTGAATGCTGAGCCACCTGACAGAGTTCCTGCCCCATCAGCAGCTCAATCTGCTGATCAACCAGCTCTTTTCCCCATGTTCTGAAATTCAGCAGCTTCACCTCAGGCACTGTCAGTCTCAGACTCTCCAGGATGCACATCAGGCCCTCAGAAAGTCACTAAAATGATGATCCTAAAGGTCTTTTCCAACCTAAATGATTCTGTCATTCCATGATTCTAAACCTAGATGACTAGAGAAAAAGTCATCAGCATTCCATTTTTTTATGATTATTTTTTTCCCTTAGGTGTCAGAGCCCGGAGGAAAATTTTCAAGTCAAATCTCACCTCAGGGACATTCTAAATGCTTCTCTTTGCCTGAGAGGTTCAAAATTCTGTTTCCAAAGCTTTCATGTTTAATTTTGGTCTTTCACCACAGCGACTCTCAGCTTGACTTTGATTTCCTAAGGAAACCACAGCTATGTGGGGATGGAGGGTGTCAGTCAGCAGCTGAGGACCCCTTGCATCTTTTAAAGCTGATTTGTCAGAGGATAAATCCTACAGCTTTCACACAACCAGGCACATGGAAAGAGAATAGGAAGCAATTAGTACCCTCAGTGAAGGAGAAAGCAGCCCAGGAGCACCTCCCTCTTAAATTGCAGCCAAAGCACCCATTAGAGAGACTTTATGAGTGTCACAGCCTCGGGTAAATCTTTCAGTGGAGTTTGTGCTCTATTGGCAACTAGAGAATCCACCATCCCTTGGAAACCAACCTGGCTTTGCTCTTCTCAAAGAGCAGTTTGTTTTCTTGGCTGCTTTGTAGCACAGGGAGAGGTCTGGTTGTGATTTCATCTCAGAGGATGTAAAGGAACACTTTGGGAGGCAAATGGGAAAAGCAGGGTTTTTTTTGAACCCTGGGATTCTGCAAGATCGTTGAAATTTCTCAGCAGTTGTAATAAGGGTAAAGCTGATGTTGCCTTGATTGTTTATGGCTTTCATTTTCCATCACCTCATGTGGATGGCAGAGTGAAACTTAAGCTGTATTTGTGCACAGCACTGAGTGATGCAAATTGTCATGGTGGGGATCATGGGTTTATCCCTCTGGCTGATACAGCAAGAGAAGGATGTCCAGCTTAGAGGCATCATCTGGACACCCTTTCTGAGTTTCCCCAAAGTCAAGAAGGTTTGAGGGTGACAAGCTGGAGCTCTTCAGAACCTGATGTGAGCTGGGGATCTGCAAGATGGGGCTCAGAACCAGAAACCTCAGTGTGAAAGACAAGCTACACCTTAATTCTAAAATCACATCATGGTTTGGGTTGGAAGGGACCTGAAAGCTCATCTCAATTCCACCCCCTGCCATGGGCAGAGACACCTTCCACTATCCCAGGTTGCTCCAAGCCCTGTCCAACCTCCAGGGATGGGGCAGCCACAGCTTTTCTGGGCAACCCTTTCCATATCCTAACACTTCCTAACAAAAATCCCTGCTCTCTGGATTTCAGACAGAGAAACTGTTCCATAAGAGTAGCTTTTTGGAGGCTGAGGGAGCTGAGACAGGGCATTTTTGATCAGGACAAGTCACACCAGGAAAGAGTGAGATGGGTGACTCCCATCTCAGCTTCTGAAGGGCCCTCCTGCCACCAGATCTGGTCCATCTATGGTCTGAAAATCAGGTCTAAATGGTTTGCAAAGGAAGAAAACCTTTGCAAAGGTTTTTTTATCCAATGAGAATTGGATATTCATCAGGTATTTGGCCCAGAAAATATTCCCTCTCACAGCAGTAGCTGTAAAACTCTTCAGTCATGGAGTGCCTGAGTTCCCAAGGGATTTTTGGACATCCTTGGGAAATGGCAGGTTGGACACCCCTCTACACAGGGCTTTTGGAGCACGTTGCCCCCAGGTTTAGCTGGAGCAAACACTGCTGATGAATATTCAGTCACTGGTAAAAGGCAGAGTGGAGATTTGTGGATGAAATTTGGGAAGATCATGATGTGCCAAAACCCAGAGGTGTTGCTTCTGTTTGTCTGGAGCAGGTTTTCTGGAAGGTCCTACCTGGCATTGGTCATCTGCCCCATGGAGAAATAAATGGAGAAGGGATTCAAGCCTCAGCCTTCCACATCTGAGGCACATCCCACCCACCAGGCTCACCCAGGGCTGAGCATCCTCCTGTTTTATGATGAGAACTGAGGAGGTTGTTTCTCATCAGCCCATCTCCACTTTTTTACACAGGGCTGAAAAACCTTTCCCTCCTCCACAGATATGATTTCCTATCACCTCTCAAATATCCCCCAACAGTCTGTACCCCAATCCTTGCCCCAAAACCCACAGCAAGGAGTGGGATGGTGAAGGTCATGAACCTCCACCTTGTCTTGAACACAAGTCCCTCCAAATTTCCCCCCGAGCTCTTGGGTAGGACCCAGCCCAGCACAGTGGCAGCTGCATGTCAGGGAGAGTAATTTCATTTCCAGCTCCCAGTCCCTGAGCATCTGGTTCCCTTCCCTGGAGTGCAGTGGGATTGCTTGAGCTTCCCACAGCCCTTTCTGCCCATCAGACAAAACCAGCCCCCACCTCCCTCTCAGCCCCATTCCCTCCCACCCCTGCTTTCCCCTCTTGCCTGCTTAGACCCATTAAGTTTTTAATCTGGCTGGTCTTTACAATCTCCATTTACTGGTGCTCCATTCTTATTTCTCCTGTTTAATTCCCCTGCCCACATTGCTGGTGAATCAGCAGCAGGAAGGCAAGGAGTCCCCCTGGGCTTTGGGGTTTTGCCTTTGGAGAGTTTTTTTGAAGGAAGGTGGGTCATAGCTGGGGTTGTCTGTATGTTGTCTGTGGGGTCGGATCTCTGTCACTGAAGCAGAAATGGGTGATCACAGAATCACAGAATATGCTGAGCTGGAAGGGACCCATCAGGATCATCGAGTCCAGCCCTTCTCCCTGCACAGGACTGTTCCAAAGATTCACACCCTGAGGGTACCATCCAAACACTCCCTAAGCTCTGGCAGCCTTGGTGCTGTGCCCACTGCCCTGGGGAGCCTGTCCAGTGCCCAACCACCCTCTGGGGAAAGAATCTTTTCTTCATATCCAACCTAAAGCTCCACTGTCACAATTTCAGGCCATTCTCTTGGATCTGCTACCCACAGAGCAGAGATCAGCCACACTGGAATGCTGTGTGTCCCACCACCTACAAAGGATAACCAAGGGACATGTCTTTCCTGGCTGATACAGCAGGACACCTTAGTCACAGGTGACACAGAGACCAGCATCCAACAGGCTTGTTCTGCTGGATTAAAACTGTGCGAGGGGCTGTGCCAACAGGTCACAGTGGGGATGGTGCAATCCCTATCCCTGTTTCCTTCACTGGTGCACACAAAGCCTTTCTGTCCCATCTCTACCTCTGCTGCATCCCCCATATTTCAGGCATCTTTCTCTCTCCCAGCCCTGCCCAAGCATTTACCCAGCAGAAATACGACTTTTAATTACTATTTTTTATGACTTCCTTTTCATAATTGCACTGGGGGCTCTCTGCTGTTCTGCTTTAATCTGCATCCTGAGAAATCACTTTCTCAGGCACGATCTGCTGGATGGGAAAGGGAAATAAGGCTTTCAAACAGCAGCAATGGGCTTGTTTGCAGCAGAGAAATGTGAGATCCACTGTAGCAATATCATGGAATGGTTTGGGTGGGAAGGAATCTTAAGGTTCATCTTGCTACAACCCCCTGCCATGGGCAGGGACACCTTCCACTATCCCAAGTTGCTCCAAGCCCTGTCCAACCTGGACTTGGGCACTTTCAGGGATGGAGCTTCTCTGGACAACATGTGCCAGGGCCTCACCACCCTCTGGGTAAAGAATTTCTTCCCAATATCTGATCTAAATCTCTGCACTTTGAGTTTAAAAACCATTCCCCTGTGTCCTGTCCCTCTCTGCCTGTGCATCTCCTCCCAAAAGCCTTGAGGAAGTGGACAAACTCCTGCAGACCCCCCTGGCCTGGTTGTTGCCCACCCAGCTGCCCTTTGTGCTGATGTTTCCACAAAATCTGGTGCTTTGGTGCTCACAGAGGCACTAATTGGATTAAAATATCAGCATTAAGACTTCAACAGGGCAGCCCCTCCCTCCACCCCATCAGGGCTTAGTGTCCCTGTCATTACCATTTGTAAGGACTCTGGGATTGTTCCCTGTCTGCCACCCACAGAGGGGGATCAGTCAACAGGAAAACCTTCAGACAAGGCCAACATTTATCCCTCACCATGAAGAAGTGGAAGCCAACTCTTGTTCTTTTCTTTTCCATGGGGCCAGGTCTGCTCGGGGCTAAATGTCCGGATGGAGCAGGGATGAGGAGCACACTGAGAAAGGAAGGGTTTCTCTCTTTGGTTTTTAAAAGCTGCTCAGCCTTCAGGTCTGGGGGAAAGAGGGGATTTGGTGCTGTACACACTGAAGGGAAGGCTGTCCCTGCTTTCACAGGGAAGAGGAAGGAGGTAAATTCATTCACCACAGCTCAGGGATGTGATGCTTGGACCAAAGTATCTCAGAGAGCAGATGTTGGTCACCAAAGAGCTTCTGTCAGCACTGGAGACAGCTCCAGTCATCCCACCCCTAAGAGGTGCCCAGGACACAGAGGAGCAGCCACTTTTTGAGGTAAGGGGTCCCAAAGAGAGTTTCCCAGAGAAGCTGTGTCTGCCCCATCCCTGGAAGTGTCCAAGACCAGGTTGGATTGGGCTTGGAGCAACCTGGGATAGTGGAAGGTGTCCCTGCCCCATGGCAAGGAGCTGGAACGAGGTGGGCTTTAAGTTCCCTTCCAAACCAAACCATTCTGGGATTCTGTCATCATCCAGCATGACCTGAATGGAACCCAGAGGAAGAGCCAGGCACCTCCTGGACATCCCCTGTGCACAGACACGGGACTGGGGGAGTGGGAGTTGTGTAGTGAATCACAAAGCTCCCCAACACAACCAGCCTTGCAAGAGAGACTCCTTCTCACAGCAGAGCCCCTGAGCCATTAGATTTCTTTTAGACTAAAGCAGTGTGTAATATATAATTGATAATGGTTATTCCTGGTACACTCCTTGTAATGAAATTTTAATGCTGGGACAGCTCAGCTTCGTGTGTGTGTGTGTGAGAGACACGGAACTGGATCTCCAGGCAGTCAAGCACAGCTCCTCAGTGTTTGTTCTGGCATCTGAGCTGGTTTCTCAATGTCACTGAGGTCAACCCCAGATTTTCCTGGTGCTGGTGTTCCCACCAAGGCCAAAGGTTCAGAGCTTGGAGTGGACTCTGCCCCCCCCGAGTGAAAACATGACTCCACATGACACACAAGAGTCACCCACACCAGCGTATATAGTTCCCTCCTTGCTGGTTTCCAACACTGAGCCTTAACTGGAAAGCACAGGGATCTTGCCTTCAGATTAATGGGATTAATGGGAATGAGGGAAGTAAGTCATCATACCCTCTCCTATACCACAGTCCTTCTGCTGATTGTGGATCTCACCTCCCTTTCAATATGGTCTGCTCTAACTCCTTTCCCTATCCTGTGTCCTGCTACAGCAGAATTCAAAATGTTGTTTCAGATTCTGACCAAGAAAAGTGATCCAGAAATTCTGGTTCCCCAGATTCACTATAATGAGTTTTTTAGAATATGCAAGTTTTGCCTGGAGCTTGATTAGGGCTGTCCACCCCACTTGGACTCACTGATGACTTCTGTAGGGACAAGACCAAGGGACAGTCTTTGTTTTGGGAAAAGGAAGAAGAAATGTGTCCCCTCCTCTTAACTTTGTCTGCCTCCCTTTCTCTTTTCTACCCAGACACCAATTTTTGTGGTATTTGTGAAGATGTAAGATTGAAACAAAAAGGGACAACCTGATCCAGTTAAAGATGTCC